>VUQG01011031.1:27192-39925 GCA_015106755.1 Etia nguti | reverse complement strand
CCCTCGGCTTGCTGCCTGTATGTTGGGGTTTCTTCCAGTGGATGAGAGGGTTTGTTCCCTTCGCCTCCGGGTCGGGGAACGGGTCCTGACCGTCGTCTGCGCTTATGCGCCGAGTCCCACATAGCAAGCAGGTCTGGCCTGGATCCGGTATCAAGCTGGCACTTCTGACTGACTGGTGTCATGGCAGGGTGTATGTCAACCAGATGTGGGCCAGGTCTGGCAATGATGGCACTATTTATGTTCCTATTTTCCTATTTTAGTTAGAAGACCCAAATGCCATGTTGCAATACTATACTGCTATGGTAGCCAACGTTTCAAATGCAGGTTTGACAGGTTTGTGAGTGGACACTTTATCCAAAACCTAGTGAGGGTAGAGCAGGTCACCTACTGATCGGAAGGTTAGTGGTTCGATCCCTGGCTCCTCCAGTCTGTATGTCAAGAGTGTGAGTATGTATGAATGTAGTTAGGAAGCACTCAGTTTAGAAAAAGTGTGTGACTGGGTGAATGTGGCATGTTGTATAGAGCACTTTGAGTAATCTGGAAGAGGGTTATATAAGAATCAGTCCGTTCACTGTCTGAACAGAGTTTCGTCATGCTACTTTTGCACTATTATGTTCAGGGACATGTTGTTATTACACAGCTTGATTAAGGTACACATTAGGCTGACATCTGGGGCCAGAGCTGAAACTGTTCTGGGCCAGCAGTGTGTTTGCAACTGGCCCGTGGCTGCACACAACTTACACATGGCCCACATACCGCAAAGAATGACGGCCCTTTGGTGGCCCAGATCAGGGCCACCACCAGTGTGTCTGCAACTGGCCTTGTGCTGGCCCATGTGTGGGCCACATCTGGTAAACGTTGGTTGGTTAACCCACCCAATCCCACCCACACAAACTGTTAACCTCTGTAAGACGAATGCTGCTCTATGGACAATTTTTACTCCCAAGAAAATCTGCGCAGGTTTACAAGCTGCTACACTGGTCACTTTAAACCACTCTAAACTGTAAATTGTAAATATTAAATTGTAATTTCCCCATAGACTTAAGTGTATATTTATTTTCTTACTCCTTTTATATCTATTTATTAGGCTTTTTTGCACTGATGTAACATCGTCTCATCTCTCTATATGCTGCACTGGATATAGCAGAGATGACAATAAAGTTTACTTTGACTTTGAAAAAAAAATGTATCTAAGAGTGTTTCCAAGCATCATTATCCTGAGGTTATAACACTAACAGTAAACGGTTAATAGCAAACATGTATCTACAGGATTACATGAATCATCTGATTAAAACACACATTACCTTGCATCTTTTTCTCCTTCACAACACTGAAGAATCCTCCACTTCTTTTAAGTGTTCTTCGCATGTTTTGGGTTCTGCTTTAGCAGCTGTTCCGCCATGCTAATGTCTCCCCCACAGCAGTTCCACAGTGTTTTGTTTTTCTGCTTTCATTGTGTTGCATATAATTTTCTGTTTGGTTTTTTTCAGTTTCTGTTGTGTTTTAACTTCTGTTATGTATTGTGTGTTTTTGTAGCATTTTTCTATTTGCTGGTGTTCGTGCAAGTTTTAATGTGTTTGAAATCTAAGGGCCACTGTCACCTTCATCGCACAATTTTTGAACATTTAAACAGCAATTACTGATATCAATAAATCAAATCTTATTATTCAAGCACCTCAAACCTCAAATAGTTGCAAGGGGGCAGCTCCTGGAGTCGAAAAAGGTCTGTAGTATCGGGTAGAATAGAAAAATGGCCCTGTTTTCCCATACATTATGATTTTATTGAACACGTTTTTTCCCATAAATCTATGGGTTGTTAGTTTTAATTCTTATAGAATACAACATGATGTGTATTTTGTAAGTTATGGCACCTATTATACTTTAATCGGTACCGCTAAAGTTGCCGCTCTAGTTTAAACAGCTAACTCAACCGATCACAGCACATGACTGTGCTTTCCTGAGCCTGGTTCTGCCAGGGGTTTCTTCCTGTTAAAAGGGAGTTTTTCCTTCCCACTGTCACTGAAGTGCTTGCTCATGGGGGTCATCTGATTGTTGGGGTTTTTTTTAGTTTCCTCTGTATTATTGTAGGGTCTTTACCTTACAATATGAAGCACCTTGAGGCAACTGTATATATAAAATTGATTTGAATTGAAAGGCTGCAGTGGCGTTGAACTGACCGCCCGAGACCACTTCCTGTGTGTCATTCCCCCTCATTTTCTCTCTACTGTCTTTCCAAAAATACATTTAAAAAATAAAGGCTAAAACTCATAAAGTTGAAAAATAAAGCAAAAATGTTGTTGGCCAATGAGTTTGCAGTTTAAGCAGAAACTCAGAGGATTTATTTATTAAAAGCTGCAATGACCCATTCACACACAAACTCATACAGCACTGTAATTTATGCCTTTAAGCACTGTCTAACTGTACTGCATGCACTCACACTCCTCCGGGACATTTTGGCCTTCAGTGTCTTAGCCAAGAAACCAAGGGTCTGTGCATGCATGATGTCACAGACCCTCGGTTTCTCTTTCGTATGCATGCTTTGCTTATAATGTCAAGTCAGAATAGCCTGGAATATATTTTAAGCGTTCACGCCACCCACCGTGAGGTTCCATGTTATAATCCAGTATGTACAACTATCTTGTAAACTGGTTCTAATACAGTCATCATTCCCTTAATTATTTTATCTATTCACACAGAATTAGCATAATTTTTTTTACCGTCCTCAATGCTCAGAACAAATCTGCTAATTCCAAATGATGTCCTGCACCAGTCTACTGGAGTCACACACGTCTCTGTTTGTCAGCATCAGTGCTGCCTTCATGAGAGTATTCCGAACATTCCAAGTTTAAGAGCCCGAATGTACTGCTAGGCTCTTTCTAGTGATGGCAACTACAAGTCATGTGTGATGCAGTGTTTAGATATGCACACATCACAATAAATGACAGAAAAAAATATGCCGGGGTAAAATAAAATAGTTAATAATGGTTGCCATGCCATACATCTATTGTTAACAACATTCCCTTATGTCTCTGACCCTTGATTACATTAATGTTGAAAATGATGCAGGAACTGAGAGGACTGCCTTTGTGACTTTTATGAAAAATTAAACAGGTTTTATTTTTGAGACATGTTAAACAGCTGCTAGATCAAAGGAAAGCGCCTTATGTCTGAGTGATTTTTAGCTCAGCCCCACATACAAATTCCTCGAACTACATGAACACCAAAACGGCCCTCTGTTAGTGCAAAACTACTGAACAATTTCCTGATTTTTAATGAATGCTCAGACTATTCTGTACTGAGACTGTTTAAAATGTTTTAATCAGGTAACAAGCATATCCATCAATCCCTCGATTAAAGCAGAGCTGTGACTATAAGCGACCACAGACACCTTTATAATCATGTGTGACGGCTGCTTTGGTTGATTGGTGGTACTTGCCTGGGTTGTGTACCTGCGTCGGAGCAGCTTCAGTTGCAACAGCAGAGTGTCAGTTGTGTTTGGCTGCTGGTGATAAGGCGCTGCTGTTTCATGTGAGGCTGTCTGAGGTGGCAGTGAACGTTACTGCGGTTAAACAGGAAACAACTACCACAAGCTATGTGGGCCTGTGAGTGTGTTTATACACTCATTATACTTTTGTCATTTACAAACTTTGTACATCTTCAGCTCAGGGAACTGTAGAGTGTATGTAAAAAAAAAAAAAAAAAAAGATTTTTCTGGGCATGTTAACTGATCACAAAATATGTTGCCAAACTATTGTACTTTACAAATGTTTTGAGCAACCTCATATAGCTTTATATATTGCTAGGAAAATGGGAAATATGTGCTGCAATGTATTGAAACGTGCAAACGTACAGGAAAATACATTATATGAGGCAAAAACAGAATTTTTACAGTTCTGAATAGCTTGAAAGTCAATATTTGGTATGACCACCTTTATTCTTCAACACAGTCTGAACTCTCAAGTCTCTGCCCTAATCCATGACGACAAAAGATGCTAAACAAATAGAAAATGAAGTTATGATTATCATTAACTGAAGTTATGTGTTTTATCTGTTTTATTTCTCTTGAATTTTCAGGAATTGCAACTGCCAAAATTCGTATCAAAGAATAGAGTGGTGACTAGTCAGTAGGTGTTTGTTATCAGGTGCCAAATGAAAACTGGTGATGGAGAATTAACATTAAGTGAATCACCGGCAGCGAAAATATTTGGAACCAGAAGTCTCTTGTGTTAATTAGAAATGTAATAAATAAAAAGTTTTGTTAAGTCACAAGACATTTCAGATTACACAGTAGACCGTGGTATAACAAATTTAGGAATGGATCCTCTATTGGCTGCTAGACTCTGGGCGGAAAAGTGAGTCAATCCCACGAATCCTTGTTAGCATGCTCAAACTTAAAAGTCATATTGACAACCTAGTACAGAAACGTGGTTTGTGATTCTAAGGAAAGCTTGTCACTTCAGTTCTTCCCAATCATTTTAATAGTGAAGTGAGAGGTGTGGTTCCTGTGATTGACATTACAGCCAATAGCTGTTTCCTAGGTGTCATCCCCACTAATTCTACTCACTGAATTGGACCTATTTGTGTTATTGGCACCTTTTAGAACATTTATATTAGAATTATCTAACAGATAACATGACTTGCTATTGTTTTTTTTGTTTTTTAATTTAGCAATGATTGGCAGTATGTCTGCATGTTGCACCTGTACAATTTATGAAACAAAAATGAATAAATAAAACACTCACACTGAGGCTTCAGAAACCAGCTGGTAATGGCATGGCCCTAGCAACCATTCAAGGAGCTGCAATCTTTGGCACTTGAGCCTGATATTTTCCAGAAAGCACATTTTGGCTGCTTGTCAGACAATGTTAATGTGTTGCCTTTCAAAATTTCTTTACTGACTGACAGTACTAAAACAAAAGAATTGTAAAGCTTTATTTGGTTCCTGTAAGCAATTGCTACACAGAAGTACTGCTTACAGGAACCAAATAAAGGGTTTTACAACAAACTAGCCCAATTTAACCCCCGATAAGGATTGAGGACATGTCACAGTGGAGAGTCTGTGGTGCAAATTTGAGACACATTTGTGTTTAATTAAATTATGTTTACCCAAATGTGAAGTAAATCTGGGCCTTTGGCATCTGGGATCATTGATGATGTCATAGTAACGCCATCAGCCTCACTTTGAACTTAGAGACAAACAGTGCATAACAGGAAGTGCATTGGGAAAGACTCGGGTGTATACCAAGCACTGCACATCCATTATCTGAGTTGAATTATGGGAACTGTGTAACCTACAATAGTGAGAAAGTTCTGGATTTGTCTGTCCTCTGCTGCTTTAATTTTGACTTTTCTGCTTTCAGTCAGCAGCCACTCTGCTGTTGAAATGCACTTTAAATGAAAAACTACAAAGCACATGGCTCTTTATCTTTCATGTCATGTCATTTAAAAATGAATTTCAAATCCACATTAAACATACATGTTATCTTAGCATTATAAGTACTGCTTCCCTGCTCAGTTTTGGCAGGTAAAATATCAAAACTCATGTTAAAACTATGGCTGTATGAGTCATTAATATCCTTCCCAGACTGATTTATCCTTTTTTTCAACATGAGGTGGTTTTATTTTAATCATCTTTTTTTGTTTCATTTCAAGAGATATTTTTGCGGAAGCTTTACTTCCTCTTGTCATTTTTAAGCAAGTCACTGAAAGTTCACTCACATCTCTAATCCTTAAATCACATTTTATCACCACCATCTTAAACCCTCATTTCATGTGATGCTGCGGGCGACTGAAGGCAGCGAGAGGAAGGGTGTTTCTTTTTCTTTCTTTTTGTTGTGAGCTCCCTGATGAGTGGCGGTGAAATGACTTTGGCGGCTGCTGCTAATGCGCTATAATTGGTACGAGGAGCCAGTCGCTCTGAACAATTATAAGATGCAGGAGCTGCAATCTCTGTTGAGAGAGACAGAAACAGATTCCCTTCATCTTTGGTGTGTCAGCCTGCCGTGTTTTACATCCTTCAGAGCTTTAAAACTGATTTCAGACACGGCGTTGCAGCTTTGAGTGCGGTGTTTGACAGCACAGGTTGTACCTGCTCCAGCCTGGAGGGGTAAATTTGACTTTTTTGTGTGTCAGATATATTTTGGGGGAAGATGAACTGTCAGCTAGTCGACTGTAAGCTGACACAGTGACCTGACATGTCAGCTTACAGGTTTTCTTTAGGTTGTTAAATTGTCTCAAACACAGTCTGGTTAAGATCAGGCTTTAAAGGTGCCCTGCGGAGTTTTCCTGTAGACAGAGTTATTTTTACATTTATTATTATACCCACAAAACCCACTTTGATGAAGAAGAAAATGGCATTGACATGTTTTCAGGCCTCGGGGATAGACAAACATTTTCAAAACTCCCTCATACAATTATAAGATGCTTTCGTGTGTAACCCCACAATTTCTTTTGAAATATGTTTTTTTATTATCTAGCTGTTTTTATTTTATCAAAAAACAAGGCATGGTTCAGAGAAGGGAGGCAGGAAAAACACTAGTAACTGCTAATAAGCCCATAATATTATTTATATAGCACCAAATCAAAACAACAGTTGCTACTTTATATTCTAAGGTAAAAAGAGTACAGAAAAAACCCAACAATCATATGAACTTCTGTGAGTAAGCACTTGGTGACAGTGGGAAGGAAAAACTCCCTTTTAACAGGAAAAAACCTCCAGGCCAGAGCCAGGCTCAGCGAGGAGCAGCCATCTGCTGCAATTGGTTAGAGGTGAGGGGAGGGAGACAAGACAAGACTGCCCCGGGGCGTCCTTCCAGTGGGACATGCCCAGAACACCTCACTCAGGAAGCGCCCAGGGGGGATCCTTGTCAGATGCCCGAATCACTTCAAATGGCTCCTTTCAATGTGGAGGAGCAGCAGGTCTACTCCGAGTCCTTGACCCACCTCCTCATCCTACCTCTAAGGTAAAGCTAAGCCACACTTTGTAGGAAACTCATTTCCGCTGCATGTATCCACAACCTCATTCTTTCAGTCACTACCCAGAGCCTGTGACCATATGTGAGGGTGGGAACGTCGATTGAGTGGGAAATCGACAGCGTTGCTTTTACGCTCAGCTCTCTCTTCACCAGAACAGATCGGTACAGCGTCCGCCTGGATTGTCCACTTGCACTGGGAGTACCAGCCAGTTTTCAGGCCTTCCATTAGAGGCTGCCTGTTCTCAGATTTCCTCTTCTGCCAGTAATTGTTTACGAATGCAGATCCATTTTTAAATTGTGAGCAGTCATTGGTTGTCTGATGCATTTCAGCAAACACCATCGCTGGTACTTGAATGTAGCCACAGCCTGCTCGTTGATGCCCTGGCTGATCGTTATCAGACTACAAATGGAAGCCAGAAAGCTTCTGGTGCCAAAAATAGTGCATCTTTCCTACAAATCCTACATATTCATATCTAGAATCCATTTATTCTGATCAAGCAAAGCAATTACTTTCACACAGGCTGGCTTTATAACCAGGTCAAACTTCTGCTACTCGCCAAAAAGACAAAAATGGCTCCACCTTCCATTGCACAAACAAGTACTGAAATTGAGCGACATGCTCTCTAATTAGCCATGTGGGTGCAAAACAAAGTTGGTTTCACATTATTAGTTCAAACAGTGAGGGAAGCGAGAGAACTGCTTGCAGTCGTAGTTTAGCGCTTTTAAAAGGTTACCCGTGTTAAGACCGAGGAGATGGATGACCTCCATCTTTGCTCAGGTCACGTGAAGCTCTGAGGTGACATCTGAACCAGCAGAGTGAGAAGGTGGGCAGACAAAAGTCAGAGCATTCATCTACCTTAGGGAGCTTTCACACATATATTAAGGCTTCTCCCTGCGAATCAGATAAATCCCGGGGAAAAGAAATGATCCATCACCCATTAGAAGCAGCACATGACATCTAAGGCTGTGAGCTGCCTGCGCTTCTCTGGGCTCTGCTGCTGCATACCAGCACACTGACCCAATTCTCACACAGAGACACACATAGCCTCGGCCCTGCTGCCTCCGAGCCCGGCTCTCCCCAGAGAAGCACGGATGGAAGTGGCACAGAACGAAATGAGAAAGCAGAGAGAGGCGTGAGGAAGCGAAGGGATGAGGAGGGAAAGCCGGGAGATGGAAAGGGTGAAAAGGAATGCGCAGAGGAGAGGAGCAAAAACACGGAAAGCTGAGTAATGGTCTGAAACAAGGGGCCAGTTGATGTGACTGGACAAGTATTGATCGCTGCTGCTGTAAGGGCTTAAAAATGCATTGCCTGTACATTTTGACAAAACTAAGGATGTGAAAGTACAAACCAACCACCGAAGACTATAGCTGCAAATGACAGCTCCGTTTCTCTTCACCTGCCAATATGCAGTTTTCACACAGAAAACCTATTCTCTTTCCTAGTAAAGGTTTTATATAGGCATCAACTGAATGTGGTATGAATGGGCATGAAAGTTTAAAAAAAAAAAAAAAAAGATTTAGAGCATTAAAACAAGAGATCTTGAAGAGAAAGAGCTATCATGTAAAGGCGCTGGAGGAAGACAGGCAAGAGGCTGTCTCGTCTGCCAGCGCCTTTGTGTCTCATCTCAACACCACTCAAGTAATGAGGCGGCTCAATGAGCTGCACAGAGACAGCAGCGCACACACAGACAGACACTGAAAACTTTGTTCGGGCAGTGTGGCGAGTCAGGGGACACTGTAAGTCTTGTGACACCCATCAGAGAGAGGGTCACTGTGGGGGAGATGGGGACAATAAGGGATACACAGCGTCAGATAGAGAGGATCCAGAGTAGAGGAGTGTGTTGGATCACGTATTCACGACTTTAACATGGGTTTGAAATGTTTCACTCGTCACGCAGGGCGTTCAACACCCACCGATTCTGACCTAACAGCTGCACGGCCAATCAGCAGCCGAGCTCCCAGGACCTTTACCACAGAGCCCTATATGGCACTTGTCAATTAGACACTGTCACAAGGCCCAGCTATGGCATTTAACCCACAGGCCTGCAAGAAAACTAGCCATCACTTGTCCTACATTCATTAACTCAGTGTGACTGGCAGAATAGCCGCAGGTCTGCATTCCTACATATTAAATTATAATCACAAGGATTTTCCTGACATGACAATTGGGACTTTTAAGGGCTAACCAGTCTTATAATTTCTCTCTTCATAAGCAATTTCTGTATTTTCATAAAAATTTACAAGCTGCTCAATACATAATAAATATTCAAATTTCATAGCTTTTCCAAATCCTTGGAATTTGACTTGGAATCGTGTAATATCTTGCCAAAATAACATTTTTTTATTCAATTTTCCAGGCCTTAAAGATTAAACTGATATTGCAGATACTGGGTGGACTGGGAACTCATCATAATAAGGCTGGACAAACTGCTAGAAAATATCTTGCTCTCTTAGGGAATCTGAATACCCTAAAGCACAGGTGTCGAACTCCAGGCCTCGAAGGCCGGTGTCCTGCAGGTTTTAGATGTGTCCTTGATCCAATGGCTAAATGACCTCTTCAACATCTCTTGAAGTTCTCCAGAAGCCTGGTAATAAACTAATCATTTGATTCAGGTGTGTTGACCCAGGGTGATGTCTAAAACCTGCAGGACACCGGCCCTCGAGGCCTTGAGTTCGACACCCCTGCGCCCTAAAGGCAGCAGCACAGGGGTTGACGAGGATTACCATGAAGTCAGAAGAGCTTCAGGGTAATCCATCTACGGTGACCTGATAGTCGCTGCTTCAATCATCTCAAGTGTAACCAAATCCAATCTTTCACTTCATTATTTCTTTAAACCAATTACTAATAACATGTCAGGTCTGCCCTGAAGTAAACAGTCTCGCCCTAACCAAACGGGGCTGGTAGGCAATTAAAGACTGCAAGAGAGGTTCTCCTCCATCCTCAGGAGTAGCTCCAACCCTTCACACATAGCTAGCCCCCTGAGGACTACTACTTATTCTTATTCTGAGGGAAGGGGGTGAGGCTGCCCCAGAGGTCAGGGGAGAAAACAAAGGACAGCACTACTGAGGTTCAAAAATCAGAATGTCTTTTATTAGCTTGCTGGACAAAAATCAGTCTTCAGTATATGTTACCCTCAAATGAAATTTAGGGGACAAGAAATGACTGTTTCATACAGTGCATATGCAAGTATGAAATCATCCCTGCATTTCTTTGATTCCCCCCCGTATTCAGCCACGTGACCATCACGGTGATGTCACTGAGTGATGTTGCTGCACCACATCCAACATGGATTTTGCCCACATGAAACATAGGAACATGATGGTATGAAAATACGGGTGGCACAGCCTTGGCACATCCCATGGATGCACATCAGGCAAGTCAGCAGGGGCCCCTTGCCTCAGACCTGACTATATATGGCCATTCTGTAGAGCAGAGAGAATCTTCCCTGCATACCATGCACAATATGAGGAATCATGTCTTTTTCTGAGTTTCTCTACTATCTCTCCTTTTTTTTTTTTTCTTCTTAAATACTTATATCCAGAAGCAGGTCTGCTAAGCCAGCTGGTCCAGGGCCAACTGATAAAGAGGGAGAAAAGCTCAGTAAGACTCTCTTCATGCACTCCAAAAAGCAGTGTGCATCGCTTTAACATAACTAATGATAAATTGGGTGTGACAGACCAACACTGCCTTCACAATGACTGGATATTCACTACAAACTTTATACTACGGGTCATGACCGACATAGAGCACAATTTAGACATGCCCTTACTGGCTGATAGCACTGTTTTAAGCTAATTTTTGGTGGGAATTTAAACAAAAACAAGGACTTCATTTTAAGGTTTCTGTACAAGTGACAACATCCAGTACTCAAGTGACAACAACGCAGTACCTTAAATGACCACTTGAGGCTGTCTCTAAAAGACCAAAATTCCTCATAGGGAAAAACAACTTAACCAATGACCATCATGAAACTCAACACGTTAACAGCTTTCTTTAAAATAAAAAAAAAAAGTAACAAAAAGTCATTATAGCTCATTTTTTCCTTTGTTGTCACTTTAAAGGTGATTTTTTTTTTTAACTTCAACTCACCATTTGAATTGTACGAAGAATTTAAGTTACGCTAGCTGTCTGCTGGGCTTCACCTCAGCTAATTCGAGTCACTGAAATAGTCCTCTTTAGTTTATCTGTAGAGTTGGTGGCTTTTGGGGCATTTTAATTTTAAAAAAGATAACATGATAACATTATTGTCACTATACTTGGGCATTATACAGTGAAATTGGAGCGGTACCTCGGTTTCAGCAGACTAGCATACATATATTTTTACGTGCTTTACTCATGCATACAGTCCACAGAGTAAGCTAGTGAATATAATATATATCATTTTATTTATTTTGTATGTGTTTGTATTGCTATAGTCTGGGGAAAAAAAAGAAAGAAAAAAAAAAACAAAATTGTATAAAAAGGCCCACCCAAAAACTGAGAATCGCCCCCCTCCTCAATTTCTAGCCATGCCATGTTAGTCAAGCTTATTAGCAGCTGATAGCTTAGCACTAAACACACTCAAATATGGTGATTTCTGGCACCAAAACACAAAGGCAATAATGCCAAGCCAAAGGCTTTAAAACAGAATTTCAAAAACTAATGGGGTGATGTAACAGATGGCCCATCTTTTTATTCAGTTTATTTTTCTGTAACTCCTAAACTCCAAATAAAACCAAACAGGTTGGACTAATATTTATATTTATAATTGATATTCTGGCCTTTCAGCTAAAGTACGCAACCATATTATTTATAAAAATCTATGAATCGAGTCAGATTAAGTGCGTTCAATCTGTTTGGAGATCCAGGCTTTCATTCCAATCAGTTTGTTGGTCAAAGCAATATTAAAGAGGTTTCTTTTTTTTTTTTTTAGCTATAAAGTCATTTTCATTATGGCTTTCAGTCAAAAACTGTTGTGCTGTGTTTTCAGAAGCGACTGTAATCTGGCATCTCTCCAGTGGCAATGGATGCCCTCTTGGCAAAGAGTAGTGCAACGCAGCATGGCCACACGAACCTTGACATGGCAATTTGGGTCTTAGAGAAAAAGCGTGCTCCATTAATCTTTGAGGATAAAGCGTAAAGCTGAAAGTAGGAGGACACAGCACAAGTGCCATGCATACATTTTAAATACTATTGGTCAAAACAAGACTTTGTGTCAGTACCACACTCGTATAGCTTATTTTATGCCTTCCAGTGATGAAAATCTTTCTACATTACTCCGATCAAATGTCCCGTTTAACACAAGCACTAGCCTGAAAAATGTCAAAAAATTCGAAATTGGTAGAATGAGGACTAGAAAACCAAGAAATCTGGCAAAAACTTGTAAACCTTTGTAATCTAGTAGATGGAGAAATCATTTTAGTCCCCCTCCTTTCTGCGCTGTAAAATGACAATGCCAAATATCAGACATGACTCAGTGATTAGAGTGGAAACTGTCACGATTACTTTGTTCTAAGGTTGTCAGGAGACGGATATGAATGCAAAATACGCAATGATATGCTTGACACCAACTTTTAATGGAGCGCAGACATTCTACTCCCAATAATCTGCCTAAAAAGGAACAAAAACCACAAAAGCAAAGCTCTCAAAGGAATTAAAAGTCACCAAAAAAATCAAAGAGTAAAGAAGCTTGGTCACATTTTTTTTTTTAATAAGATAACACAAAGGAGAAAAAAAAAAGAATAAAGGGGGGGGGGGGCTTGCACACTGTGACCAAGTG
>VUQG01011031.1:10696-25180 GCA_015106755.1 Etia nguti | reverse complement strand
TGAAGCCAAGTCTATGTCTACTAGACTTTTAGCTGGAGAGTCGTTCGCCATCTTTCAAATAAAAGCCGAGCTTGCCTTCGCAAAAAGTGTCCGCTGAATCATTTGCAGGGACTTCGGGGGATAAATTACAGCAGAGGCCGCCGGGTACTCCTCTCTCTGGGATCCGCTCCTTAGCAGTAAACGCTGAGCTCTCGTTACTCCATGTTGAGGTGGCAGCAGCGGACTCCTGCTCGCTCTCCTCTCTCAGTTACTGCCACTGGAGTCAAATTTGACTGGTAACTCTTACTTCCGGCGAGCGCTTTCAAAATAAAACAGCTTTTAAAATCGTTTTTAGAAGAAAGGATTCTAGTTTTTTTTTTCTTTTTGAAAAATATTTAAAATAAAATTTGGAATGCACATACAAATATTAAGATACAATGGTGGACATTATGCTGTAGTATATATTTCTGAATAAAATAAATTCAGAAGAAAAAAACGCTCTTTCAAAATAACGTGCATGATCAGAAAGTGTAAATAAACACCCAAATAATCATAAATCCTTACTTACCTTAACTTGTAGGTGCCACTGAGAGCATTTGTGTAAGCTAAAAAACAAAACTGTAATATTTCAAAATGCAGTGGCTGAGATAAAGACAGGAAACCATACCATTACAGTGAGAAAGGAAGCAAATTGTTATTTTTCTTCTTTAACATGACCTTATGGCTTATGCATTCCCATAACACATTAACCACTGGAGGAGGAAATATTGAGGATTTTAGTGTACGCAGTGGACGCAGTGATACCACAGTGTAAACGCATTGTGTAAAAGCATGAGTGCACAGTATCAAAGGAAAAAGTGCTGAGTGAGCAGAGGCTCGTGATCATGTAATGATGGTTTCATGACGAGAAAGTAACTGAGAGAATTAATAGCATGATCTACGATAATGCTTCATAATTCATTTGTCTTTAATCTGAGACATCTGTATTTTTCAATTTAACACAAAAAAGTTGCAATAATATTCAGTAAACCAATAGCTCACATTTATTTAGCATTTTACTTTATTATGTGTTATATATTGTTTGTATATTTTTGTTCATTTAGAAGTTTAATTTTATTTTTGTTCAGTTTTTTTCTATTTTAGAGTTAGAAAAAAAAGGGTATTAACCCCTTCTTTTATGACCCTTTTAAATTGCAACACTTTAAAAATGGTACTGTGCAAAAGTCTTGACTCATCACTTATTTGAAGAACATTGTGCTTCCAAAGAGCCAGGCGATCTTATAATTTTTAAAAGTGGTCTTAAGCAACAGTTTTCCGGGCTTTCTGAAAGTCTTCAGGGTGTTTCTTTGGACATTGGCTGCTTTTTTCACTCACTTTCAGCCAAGTCCTTGTACTGAAACATTTTAAGAGGAACAATATGTTTGTTGTTATGTTTGCAACTTAACACTGACCTAACTCAAGGAATGAAGCAGTTTTGTGTCTACACACAACAGATAACTTAGCAAAGAACACATTTTAAATTGTATCTTTAGGCACTTTGTTACTAGCAGCCTGTCACAAGAACAAATCATTTGTTCCCATTTCTTTTGTTGAATCCATAAAATACCAATGATAGATAGCACAGTGTGAGCTATTAGCCAAAAAAATTGGCATATCTTTGCACAGTGCGAAGTGTGTTATTAAAACTTGGATAAAACTGGACAAAGTGGAGGACGAAATAAGAAGTGGCAGGGTTAAAATATATATATATATTTATATACAGCAGATGATCAGTATCTGAAAGTCGTGTCATTAAGAAACGGGGGAGAAAAATCCAGCAAAGACCTGACACTGGATGCATCTGGCCCTCCTTGATCCATCTACTGCAGGGATTTCAAACATAAGGTCCAGGGGCCAGAATCAGCCAGGCAAAGACCCCAATTTGGCCCACTGGATTTCTTTTGAAAAAGGTGGGCATAAATTTAGGACTTTTGCTGCTTTTCCTACCTGTAAAAACCTCCCTCATTGCCATTCACAATCAACGAAATTCATTAAATGACAGATTTCTGCAGTTTTACACATTTCTTCTCACAATTTACACCCAAAGAGTCATGCTGTAAAAACCGGAGAAATAGTGTTGAAGTTGCTCTTCTTTGTCTTATAATAAGATATCTCATTGATTAAATGCATAATTAAACCTTTTGCACTTGCAGAAACTGGAGTTCTACTAGTATGTTTGCGCACGTTTCAAAAGATCACTGCATCTAGTTTTCTAAATTTTCCTACCAAAACATTAGAAAATGAGGACTGGCTCAAAACTTTCGCACAGTTGTGTAATTTTTGCTAAGGCAATGCTCATTAATAGATACTCAGAATAAAACTGGTTCCTAGAAGCAAACACGTGATGAATGATCGCATATCAACCTGCTTTCCAGGGGTGTAATGCTACATTTTAACTTGAAAGTCAGTCACCCACACTTCCGCTGCTCTCCTGCTCGCTGCTCTCCCCCAGCTTTGCCGGAGAGCCGCACAGACACAGGAAGCCGGTCGGCTGCACACAGACAAACAGGGCTGGGCCCTCGGTGCGTCAAGCGTGACCACCTAGGTGATATTAAATGAACTTTCCCCCCCTCTCATCTCACACCCAGCTAACCGCCATCAGCGTGCAGGCCCGGTGTTTATGCAGCTCTGCCGCACGAGCGGAAGGACAGGTGGTATAAACAGAGACAGGCAGGGGAGCAGAGCCCCCACCACAGCATCCATATGGACATGCGCGCCTGAGACTTCAGTGTCAATATTGGTAATCATGGGTGTGGCAAGTGAGCAATCTCGGGAGTGATGCTACTGCTGTGTGCGTGTATGTGTGTGTATGTGTGCAGCACCTAAGTGCACTCCAGGGAACAGCCTGTAATAAAACAGCTTAATTTCACCATGACTGGAGCCTGCATGCACAACACTGGCTTTTAAGGTGAAATAATGATATACTGTACAGCCAAATAATGAAGATCAACCAACAGGCTACTCATTGGTCGAAGGAGTGTAAGCAAACCTGCAGTCACTTCATTGATTTAGGTTAACCTCTGCTGTCCATATGAACGAATGTGATTTATATGGTCCACACTTAAACTGCAGCAGTGCTAAATAAACAGATCATATTAAAAAAAACACACACACACTTGCACTCCTGAGGACTTTTACAACCCTGGATCTCTGTGTGAACACCAGCAGCTGCTGTTACTTGTCACAGCTGCACAATGGAGCATTCATCTGTTGCTCAAACAAACTTTATCTCCACGGTGGAACGACATGACAGGACCAACCAGTCGGACAGCACGAGGGAGCGATAACCTGGCAAGACAAACGTATAACAAACACGCGAGCCACAAAGCTTTGAGGCACTCGGGGTTAATACACTTAACTGAAGCTTATGCTCTGTGTAAATCAACTTAAATCCACCTTGCACAGTGTGAGCTTGGATATTTGACACTGACGATGCAAAATCCTGTCCTTGACCTGAGCCTCTTTGATGCTTGCATACAGCTATGAAGTATTTGTTTTGCCCTTAAAGCCCTCTGCTTAAATGTCAATTCAACAGACTGGTGTGCTGACATTTAAGTTCAAAGGGTTCAAGGTGGTTTGTGGCTTCTTTCACCAAGCACTCACATTTTAAATACACTGCTGCCCCCCCTGTGGATGGTTGACGTTATTGCAGCGACACAGGCTTCAGAGCAGGACAGAAGATTCAGGGATGTAGTCAAGGAGGACATGCAGAGGGTTGGTGAGATGCAGGCAGTGGAGCAGCTTGTGGTGACCCCCCTAAAATAATCAGCTAATTAAATAATAAAATGTAAACCTGAGCAATATTTAAGGAAACAAACAAACACAGAAACACACAACTGACACGCAAGTTTATTACAAGCCAGTGTCATCTTTGTAACACAAGCACCTGTCCAAAAGGTCACCCAGAGGTTGCAGAGACGCAGTAGTGTTTGTTTTTTTACACCTGGGACGCCTCTTGTGCCACTACTCGGCGGGTTAATATTATAAATAGCAACACGTAATAGAAATGTTGAGTTCCAAGACAAGGACATTTACACAGTACATTTCTGATTGAAAAAACAAGAGCCTTTTTAAAAATCCAGTGCCAGTTTCCTTCAATGACCCGAAAGCATTAACAGCTGAATATATGTCAGGTGTAGTAAAGGCTGAACAACTGGAGTAGTTGGCACAACACAGACCAGGGCTTCATTCTGAACCCATGTTATGATATGTGAAAAACCAAGAGTTTATCGCTTAACGAGACTGAATACGCCCCGCATTAAAACAAAAAAGGTTTCAAAAATGTAAAAAAGGAAATTCTGAAATCTACGAGAACGCAACTGTCTCATCATTTGATTTATATTCTCATCTTTGTGCTCCCAGACACACCTGGTCTACTACGCCTGTATCTGGCATTACAGGAAGAGGTACCGAAAAGCACGCTGTCTAAAGCATATAGCAACATCCATTAATGAAACAGGCGATCCATACAGTGCAAAATAACAGCTACATTACAGGGTTTACCGTCCTGCATCCCTGGCATTACATATAAAAAAATTACAGAGAACAAATTAATCATAAATATTACAAACATGTTTTCCACTTGATGTGTACCATACATTAACCTTAATGCTGACGCTCCCCCTCAGCATCACCAACAAAAACCTAATAGAATCTGTGGTTATTCACTGCTCGGTGTCATTATGGCGACTTCTCACACCCCATCCTGCACCTACGTTTCCTCATCGGTTACATTTTCTATCTGCACAAACACGCTGTTAAATGTCTGAATATTAGGCAGCAGTTTGCATTCATGTATTCCCACAAAAGAACTGACTCTGTTAATTACAGTCCAACTCACTCCCAGCAAATCAAAGATGGTTTACATATTTAAAAAACAAACATGTCTTTTAGTCAGTGTTAATTGCCTTAGTTCAGTAGAAAGTCTGGGCTTGGGTAGCCGAACAGATGGAAATCGCCCCGATAGCGTGCGTAGAGACGCCTGACGTCTCGCTTGCTGATGCCTGAGAAGTAGTGCTCCACCTTGGTCCTGTTGTAGTGAGTGATGCCTGGAGGAATGGCAGGGTACGTCACCAGCGCGTCGATACCTGCCGCTTTGAGGATGTACGGGGCGTCCTGTTCCAGCGTCTCGTGGTGGCCCACTGCGCTGTAGCTTATTTCGCACGGTGCGCACAGCTCCGCGTACGTCACCCAGTGGATGATGTGCTCGCCAAACTGCCGGTCCATACGCCGGCGGCCTTCCGCATCGCCAAGGTAACGAACAAAGTCGTCGAAGTGGAGACCGGAGGCGACAAGGTCGCTGTTGCGGTGAATCTTGCGGTATTTCCGTATAATGGCGGGAGCTATGTCGTGCTTGTACCACGGCTCGAAGCGGGGGTTCTTCACAAACTTGTCTTTGAATGCAGAGATCAGACGCTCGAAGGGATCCCTCACAATGAAGAACTTGAAATAGGTGTTTAATCTGTCGAGGCACGAGGCAGATAAACATTAGCATAAGCCACAAACACTTGAACTTGCATTCCTTACAATCAAGACAGAAATCTATTGAAATCTATGTGCCAGCATCTTTCAGAAGCAGCGCTGCTTCATTTATCACTGTAACTATGAGCCCACCTGTGACTTATTTCCTGCGGAGTGAGGGACGACAAGCGAGGGAGGCCATTTTTCTCATGGTCATGAACAAGGTTTTCTGGGATCTCCTCCACAGTGTGGAAAGCCCCTGCAAATAATAATAATAATAATAATAATAATAATAATAATAATAATAATAATTACTCATCTAAATTAGCTACTTCAACAAATAGGCATGGAATTAAAAAGAACCCACATGTGTATAAAAAAATCACAACATCATGTGTTTATATTATACAGAGCACTGCTTTTACCTCCGTCCTGTCCATTCTTACCATTGAGCACAATGAGGACCTTCTTCCACTGTGTATTACCCACTTTAGGTGTCTGGCAGAACAGAATCTTGTGTTTGTCACAGACAAAGATCCGGTCGAGGACAAATTTGCTGATGGAGACGTGCGTCAGATTTCTCAGGCTGCTGTTCTTACACACTGTCGAGAGCAGCTCGATTCGCTTCTGGGCAACCGACTGCCAATCTGCCACTGTGGGTACTGCTGTGGGCTGAGAAACATACACAACATAGAGTTAGAGAAAAGGCAAATGGCATGGATTAGTTATAATTAGTAATCAGTAAATAGTCACCTGATCTGATGACTTTGGAGCTTGCTTTTCAGGGCTGGACATCCCAATGGGTTTGACCACCACCTTAGTGCCTGGTACTGTCCCACTCTGACTTCCAGCTCTCTCTCCGTAATCTAAAAAACACATAAATCAAAAGGGACTGATCACAATCCTCCCTTCTGGGAATTCCCGCCTGTAGCTATCACTATAACAGGTCCAGCGGCTTACCATCAACAGCTCTGAAGCTGATGAACTTGCTGACAAACATCAGGATTAGCAGCACCCAGCCGCAAGCCCCGAGGAGCAGCCAGTGGTGCCGCATCGCTTCGCACATCAGCCGACGGCCATGGAAAGAGCGAGCGCGCCCCTACCTGAGCACACGACCACACACACACACACACAGGTGATGGAAATAGCACCTGACTGGCGCTAAAACTAACCTGTTAAATGATATGTCTTAACGGTAAGCTATCCTATAAAACGATTCAAGACAGGTGATAGCTACACAGCTCAGGGGTAGCGACCGTGTATGGAGAAAAGCTGACGGCAATGCTTTCAGCCTCTGTGTCAGCTCATTTAAATAGTGGTGCTTTCAGGCAGCTAGCTAACTGGTCAGCTAGCTAACCAGCTAGCCACACCTGTCCCCCCCAGACATGAAGCAGACAACTTAAACCGTGCTCGGTTTTTTTTCTCGGTAGACCACTTTGAATCTCACCGCACAGACACACATGGCCCCAAATCGAAGGCAGCCTCGTAGCTTTACCTTTTTTGATGAGTTGTAGCTACTTTGCAGCTGCACAAACTCCAGAGAAACCGTTAGACGATGCCATAGAAACGTCTCCGCTGATGCGTCCACTCCTCTCAAAATCCAACTGCTGACAAAATAATGGCGCTCCCCCTAGCGGCAGCATTGCAGCGCTGCTGCTGACAATCACCAGTGCTCTTTGTATCTGACCGTCAGCAGCAGATTATGCATATGATCTGACCTGAGCACACCCTAAACACCACATTTTAATCTATATAATGATGCAAGAGCATAAGCAAGGTCTTACTAACAATTTTTTTAGGTTAATTCCATTATTTTTCCCCAGGTTGTCCATTCTCCATAGTTTCAGAAACACCTGTTATATCACATATAGTTGAACAGGTGCCTGGAGATAGCAGAGATGAAGAGGCTACAGTTTTCATTGCTGATGATTACCCCAGAGAGATTGGTTTGTGAGTTTTGGAGAATCAGAAATGATTACATCACAGGCACAGCTCAGACTGAGCAGTTTTGAGGCAAAGTTAGAGAGACAAGACTGAGATTGTCCAATATATCCACTATCCCTTCTGTGTACGTGCCCAAACAAAGGATGCTGAATATGGAGCTGCCATGCAGGAGGAAAAGGAGACGTGCACAGAGGTTCAGGGATGTAATGAAGGACATGGAGATAGGGTGAGATGGAGGCAGATAATCTGCTGTGGTGAACTCTAAAGGGAGCAGTCAAAAGAACGCCATCTAGAGACAACTTGGTTTACTTTGCTGATATCTCTGCACTCAAATCCATTTGGCTTTATTAACAGATAAATCAAATATATTCCAGTCCATCGAGCGTGTGGACTCCACTGTTCAAAGAAACTGAACACCTAATTCATTTTCCATTTAAACACCATAATAATATTCTTAATAAACACCACCCAGCATACTCCAAAAAATCCAGTTGTTTTTTCCCCCTATAAACTATTAGCACTGTATTGTCATAGTGGTAGTGTTCATTGACCAATCAGGAGCTTTACTATCTAAAAGCAAAAAACAAATAATAGTGAAAGTATTTTGCTTTGCTTAAAAACAAGAGGGCAAGAAATCCCGAAGACAGTTCTTACTTATACATAAAACATCAAATTATAAATAGTTACATTAACCGGATAAAGATTCATTTCATTTTTACAAATTTTGACTGTTTTAAAATTATCATCCTTAACCTTCAGTTATGAGCAAAGAAAGAAAGAAAGAAAGAAAGAAAGAAATACAAGAGGAAACACAGGAAGTCCTTTTATTTCCATTTATTCGACTTGGAGACAACTTTTAGTTTTCATCAACATTGACTGTCTGCAGACCTGTGGGGAAAAGAGAGGACATGATTAAGAAAATGTCATCATTACTTCTACGGGTACCTGAGAGTGAGTGAGAAGCATGCTTACCTTTGCATGTGGTGACAGGAACGTATGTGACCAGGGTGTACAGTTTGTTGGGGGAATCCTCGTCCTCGTTACGCTTCCTGGACAGCCGTACGCGTATCCTGTACGGGACGTTCCTGTGACACACACACACACACACACATAAGAACACCAGGAAGCTATATGATGTGCTGGGACATTACTAACTGCTACAATCAAAAGATGTTGCCACACTAATTTCATGCAGTTTTAATTTCTGTGTAATCTTAAGCGACACATCGAGACATTAAATAATGACAGCAGCAAAACCACAACACTGAAAAACACCTCCCCTGTCTTCTTCTGTTCATATGCTGAGAAACAGACTAGAAATCCTTTAGATATCCTACTTTCAGCACAGACAGAAATATGGTTAAGTCAGATTTTTCCACATAGACGTAAGTGAATCACAAATAACAAAGCAATGGAGCCATCAATAAGTTCTCCGACAGTCTTGTATTTCTAAGCACAACTTTCGCTCCATGTCCAATAAATCTCAGTTGTGCGCACACAAAAGGCTGACCAACACCTCCACTAGTTCAACTAACCTGTAAAAACAGACCGACTGAAAAATGGCAACAGCACAACTGAGCATAGAATTTTAATTGAATGTTTTCTAGAGTTTTATTTCTTCTTTTTTGTACAAACCAAACTTGTTAAAGCACACGCTGACATATAGCAGTTCCTATAGTCACTCTGGTGACAGCAGCTTACAGACAGCCAGTACTGTGCACTTTAACCCTTCATATAAACAAGCAGGAAAGTAAAAAATGACTTTGAAGTAAGAATAAACACTCGGACGCAGTGCAAACCACCCATAAAAGCAAACAGGGTGAAGCTGCTGAAATCTGAAGAGCGCATCAGCTCACCTCACACCCTTACTCCACACTGCCTTGTTGAGGCGAGTGTCAATGCGGACATCAGGAGTTCCCATTTCCTTCACTGCGAACTTGCGAATCTCCTTGATGGCGCGGGGAGCTCGCTTCTTGAAGCTCCTGCAAATGAAAAAAAAAAAGGGACAACTCTAATATGAATACAACAGAAAAAAGCCAGATTTTTAACAGTCACTAACAAATTAAAATGCTGCGACTGATTCCTACTAGATCCATTCTAGGTAAAATAATTGACTGTCTAAGTGTTAGTGGGTTGTTGTTTTTTTTAAAAATGACTTTCATTTAGGTTTCAGCAGCTCAGACACTTTAATTTGTGTATTTGAAGATCTGTCTGTTCCCCTGAAGTTAGCTTCTGTACACACAAAATACTCGTGTCTCATCCTACACCTCTTAAATTCACCCAATTGCCATGTCCCCCCTTTCTGTCTGAAGGATCTGTCATTTCTCAAACAGAAAAAGATTAACAGGTAAATGGTATTTTGGTTTGTGAAAGTAAAAAAAACAAAAACAAAAAAACAACAACAAAAAAGACATTCTTGAATTGATTATTTTCTCACTTTCACTGTAGATTAGCACTTAGAAGCACTCTCTATTCACTGAACTACCTTTGTCTCTAGCTTTTGTTACTTTTCTTATACAGTGGCATTATTAGTCGTTATATGTGCTCCGTTTTGTTGTGTGCTCAGGAAAACGAAAAACAAGGTAACCTAATGTTGTAAGCTGAATTTCAATCATTGATCATTTTGTCTTCTCTTAATAATACAGACGTTTCATGAATTAGTAAAATGGTCAGATTTATGTAAAATAAGATAAAGGACTGATTGCTTTTAGTGCATCCAAACAAACTGTGCTCATGTGCACAGCCATCCCACACAACAGAGCCACATTCCAGCCACTTTAAGTATACATCTTAATCTAACTTCAGTCAGTACTTAAACTGTTGTTAATAACTTATTCCCCTTTAATCTTTCAAACATTATATCGTTAATGATAAAAGTCATTTTAAGCAAAGAACAATATTCCTGTCACAAGGTAGAGGCAGATCAGCTTTTTGGCAAAGTGATTTTTAGATATCCTTTTTATCTGGGTAAAAACTCTCATTGACATTAAAAATGTCTTTTTCAACAGAGGTGACCACGAGGGCTGCAGAAACTGTAACACATACATCATAACAGACCTATAAAGTTGTTTTCAGAGGCCCAAAAGGCCTGGCTTCATAAAAGATTAAGGTCATTTCTTTATTTATTATATGACCCCCTTCTTTAATGCAGTTTTATACAGCCTGCCTACCAATATAAGCAAAAACTTTAAACATACAAACAGATATATCGGAAATCGTTTTTTGGCATACCACCAGCAGTACTTACACTCCATGGATGCGCTTGTGGACATTGATGGTGTACTCTCTGGTCACCACCTCGTTGATGGCTGAACGCCCCTTCTTTTTCTCTCCTTTCTTTGTTGGGGCCATCTAGAAAGAAGGGGGGAAAAGACACGCATACTTAAGTTTGAGTCCGCTTCAACACAACTTAAACTCGACACCCGGAGAAAAGCCTGACATTAGCATACAGCTCGCGCTAGCGTTATTTACTCAAGCCAACATGTAGCTCATATAAGAAAATAAACGACATAAACGTTAAAAGAATAACTGTAGTGCTGGTATTGTGTTTGTACTCTGCGTGACAAACACTCCAGCAGTGTGTGGAGAACATGGACAGCCATGCAGCTAGAAGCCGCTCCGGTGCTTCTCCTTCGTCGCTTTAAAGTGTCTTTACAAACATTCAGCAACATCAAAATGGTCGCATAACAGCAGATACAGTACTAATAAACATTATTACACGATGGATGAAAGTTTCTGTGGGTTTAATAGCACAGGATGGCGCTGGATTGTAGAATTATAGTTTCTGAAAAAATTACTCACCTCGGCTCTTAGCTGAGGCGGAAGTCGGAAGGACTGAGCTAAGGTGGAGGGTTGTGGGTAAAGGAAGCCGGTCCGTTTCGAATGAGGCCCGTTAACAACAAACGTAGAGCTAATGGTTCCTAGCATGCCAAATCCGTATAACTTTAAAGAAGTAGCTTTAATGACAATTGTTGGCTGTAACATTTGTCTTCTGACGAGTAATGACTAACAGTTCTTATTAAAGATTTCTACTATCCACTTTATACTAGCAAAAGTATTAATCATTGATATGAATAGCTCCTCACTAATCACTGGAAATGTCCATTGTAGAGTCCTGTAAATTTGTCAGCTACTATTATCATAAGTTTCTAATAAAACTACAGATCTACAGTTCAATCGGACGTGTTTTTAATACATTTTAAGACAATTTTAATACATGTTATGTTTTTTAATACACTTGAAAACAAACGCACAACACGGTGCCCTTATAACATCCTAACTGTTCCTTACCACACAGAATTAGTATGAGATAATACTATAATACTTTTTCTCTGTCATCACTTTTGCCTGTAAATTATTATTTCGCTCTCCACCTATTTGCACTACTCTTCACGTATGTGACACACCATCCAGTGATTCTAAAGTGGCTGTGGCTCAGGAGGTAGAGCAGGTCATCTCCTAATTGGAAGGCTGGTGGTTTGATCCCTGGCTGCTCCAGTCTGCATGCTTAAGTGTCCTTGGGCAAGATACTGAATCCCTGGTTGCTTTTCAAAATTGAAGTGTGAATTTTACACTGAAAGCACAGGTGTAGAAAATATGTGCGTGGGTAACTGTTATAAGTGTTTAGTAGAAATGTGCTAAGTAAGTTTCAGTCACTTTACCGTTAATATTTGTTTGTAATCATACTCCAATTGTTTCTTTCTTTATATATTCTTTGTATGTTGATAATTGCTGTTTTAAGTGTATACCTTTCATATAATTTTTTATGTTTGTGACTCTACACCCAGTTTCTGCTTTCATTGCACCAAGCAGAGTGCCATCAGGATTGTCCTCTGTACGAATAAAGATCTTATGGCTTATCTTAGAACTCCATGTTGACACAGCTAAAACGCAATTTTAGCATCTAGAATTCAGTTTTTATTAGTCAAAGTTTGATTGTTATTAATAATTACTACCAGTAGTTGAACTGCTGTAGATACCTACAACTGTTCTACCATTTCAGGTATCCTAAATGAAACTTTAGTTAACATCCAAATTCTACTAATCTCAGATAGACCAGAAATGTAAAGTTAATTATTGAAATCATATTTGTACTGACATATATATATATATTAGATATGTCCTTTTATGGCAAGTCCTAATTAAATTTCAAACTTAAAAAAAGTATATCTTTGTTTTCAATAAGCATATTTTAAGTATATACTATACCAAACATGATGTTATTTTGCACATATAAAGAAATGTCAAATGAAACACATTTTTCCACATAATTTAATTAAGGATGGTTGTAATCAATTTTTTTTCTACTAAATTGCTGTGCTTATGTCTGTAAATACACAAAATGTCATTTCTACATGTAAAAATATGCGCTACTACTCTACACTACTACATGCTGATCACATTATAAAAAGCCTTATCATACTCCTACCTCTAGCTGTGAACATCAATTACAATGTTGTCCTTGTAAACAGGACAATCGTAACCAGAAAGTAAGTTCAAATTTAATAGCATCACACATTGTTTGTAGTATAAAAATATTTTCAGGTAATTAAGTCCTGAGTAGTTGATACTTTTTTTTTCTGAGACAGTTTAGTTTTTTTACATATTTTCCAATATAAAGGCGTATCTACTTTTTAGTATTACACTGATAAAACGCAAACACATTAAAAAAAAAAGGGTAGTCATAGTACTTCCTCTGTAGACACATATCGAAACAAACTCATAAACCTATCAGCCATGAAGTGGCGGTAGTTATATGCTAAATTCCAGAACTTACCTCAAAATTTGTTTGCTTGAAGAGTTCATCACGTTTGTCCTTATTTGTAAAAATGTCAATATTTATTTTACAGTAAAAAAAATTACAGCATTGAAGCAGATATCATTACTCGAATATCTTGAAAATGACCTTGAATGTTAGAGAGAAGGAAAAAAAAAAGCTTGTAAAAAATCTTTTTGTAACACCAGTCACGGTCAAACTGAAATATAATGGGAAACAGAGTCCGATGTCTCTGTGTTGATAAAATTACTCATACTGCTTTTCCACCACTCCTGTTAGTTCTGGGAACCGACCCACATCATGAAGCGCACATTATGTAGCAGATGGTGAATTATTTCCTCAGTAGGACAGGATTTCATGAGGTAGTCCTTTCCTTAGTAAGTGGTCCCAATTGTGGAAACTTTTTATTTATTTTTGGTATTGTATTATTGTCAATTTTGTTTTGGCAGAAATTTTCAGTGGAAGTCAAAATGTTGGAACTGGGTCTAGGACAGGCGTTGGCCCCAAGTAGGTGGAGAAGAGGAATCAGATTTCATGTCATGGAGCTGGATTGGGTGGTGGATCGTGTTGAATCCAGGGGCTTTAGGACAAAAGTACTTTGCCCCTTCCTAATCCTTTCAGTCCTTTAAAATTATCCCAGCACACACATAATGCAAAACTTGCTTCTTTTTTTTTTTTTTAAAGAACTGTCTCCTGATACAACCACATTTTAAAGGTGCACCTTATCCATCTGTGCAAGACTACTGTGACCCTGTTTGGCCGACTGCATGACAGACAGAAAGTTCAGATTAATGGTTTGTTTTCAGTCATTATTTCCTAAGGAGTACACTGTCTTTTCCTACTGGGAGCGCTTTGGCTCCATCATGGATGACGTGGGCTTGTGAGAAGAGGAACTCCACTCGTTCATGTTCGTGATCTGGTGATCTGCACTCCCTTCAGTTCTCGTCAGAAAGATGCTGCCAAACCATTTAAAAGAAACACAAAAAATAAAACGTGTTTCCACAGACTAAAAGCTTTAACTAATTACATTCAGTGAAGGAATAGCTTGGCAGTGGTTTTTAGTGAGAATGTTCTTTAGAGTTCCTGCAGGATGTTTCACTGTTGTGAGTTGATAAACTCTGCAGCCAATGCTATAGACTCGGATTCATGTATTATGGTGTAAACAAACAAAAAAAACAGAACAATATCAAGTGTCCCCATTATGTCATGGCTGGTCGTTTCATACAAATCAAAAGACCAGTTACAAAAAAAAAAAAAAAAAAAAAAAAATTTAAAAATTTTAATTA
>VUQG01011026.1:3014-24809 GCA_015106755.1 Etia nguti | reverse complement strand
ACGATGTAGAGGTTGACCTGGTCTCTTGAAAAACTGTAAGAATCCAGTTTATATTATTACATGGAATTTACCATATAAAAAAGGCAGTTAATCTTATTTATTAGCAAGGACCCAAACCACAAAAGCAAATGAAAAATGTCTCATTGAGGATCTGTGGCAACTCTGGGGACGACAGCGGGGCACGAAAGCAAGAACAAATGGGCGCGTGGGGCATTTTTAGATGTACAACAGGAAGGCAAGTGTTTGGGATGTGGTCCCGCTCATGAACTTAGATAAATAATCACCATTTAGTACAAAGTTCTTGCTGCATGGTTCACCTGCTTTGCCCTCCATGTAGAGTACTGTGCAAAAGTCTTTAGCCACCCCTCATTTATTCAGTTCATGTTAGGAAAATGGGAAAGAGGAGCCATTAAACATGTAAACGTAAAAAGAAATGGAGTGTAAAAACAAATTTTCTATATGATCATGGTTTTCTTCAGTACAGCCTGAACTTTCTTAGGTGAGCTTTCTTTTAATTTCTTTAAGTAGTGTTCAGAAATAGTTCTCCGAGGACATTCAAAGCTCTTCTTTGGATGTTGGATGCCCTTTGCTTCGATGATCCCATCCTGCTTTAATAATTAAGTAAAAGGCATGAGGAGCCTGGTGCATAACTGGTAGTTTCCTACTGTGTATTTTTTTTTCTATTCAGGTAAGCTTTTACTGCATTGGCAGTGTGTTTGGGATCATAGCCAAACTATTAAGCTCTTCCCAGATGGTATTACATTATGGATCAAAGTCTGATGGTATTTTTCTTCCATTATAATTCCATCAGTTTTGACAAGATCCCCAACACCACTGGCTGAAATACAGCAATAAACCTTGACAAAACCTCCACTGTGTTTTACAGATGACTGTATCTCTCTTGACCTCCTCTGTGCACATTGGTGATAATTTGAGGGAAAAACTTCAAATTTGGATTCATCACTCAATCAGACCTGTTGTTACTAATTTTCAGTCCAGTTCTTGTGTAATTTGAAAAAACCTCAGTTGTTTCTCCCAGTTTCCCTTCCTTTATTTTGGCTTCTTGACAGTCACTGTTCCACTGAGGCTATTTCTGATGAGGTGTCAGTTTTTTTTAAGGATATGACTTTTTGGGGTTTTTTAAGAAATTGCCCAAAGACAAAGTTTGAAATCCATCAGAAATCCTGGAAAACTGTTGCTCAAGAACACTTCAACAAAAACTAGAAGAAAGTCTGGCTCCTTGTGAGCAAAATATAAAGAAATGAGGAGCGATTTCAGACTTTTGCACAGTAGTGTAAATAGCTCTGATAAAAGTTTTATAATTTAGTATTTTTGCATGATTCTATTATATTCTACCTTCTTACAATAGTTTCATATAATCATATTAAAAAAAAAAAAAAATTTAACGGCCAGAAAAAAGCAGAAAACCACCAAGTCTAACCATTGATTAAAGCTGTGAAATACCAACACACACAGGCAGTGACATGCGAGAGTAAGGGGTGTGGCTTTGTGTTTTAATATTTTATTTTCCCTTCATTTTAATCCATTGGCAGTCTTGATTTCATTCCTTTTCACTGATTAATTTCAAAAAAGATAGTCTCTAAAAATATGGGGTAAGACTCATCTCATTTTCTTCCTTCTTGCATTTGATATCCACTCTGTACATATTGTATTAATAACAATAGTGCATCAGCCATAGTGCAAAGCTCAAAACGAACCAAACTGACCTCATACGCGCATACGCTATCAGACAAGCTGCATTCTGGACCCCGAACCAGATCTCTTTAATCTCATTTACAAAGTTTCTGGGCTGAGGCGTTCACCCAGGGCTCAGGGCTATCAACAAATGTACAAAAGACTCATGGCATTTCATTTCAGTGGTAGCTAGAATGACAAGAGAGATGATGAGATGGCAAGCTTTGCTTTTTTTTGTTTTTGTTTTTTTTGGCCACATTTAAAGATGCATGGACAGCTTTTTCTACAGGAGAGATTTGCAGAGGCAGGGCATGTCAGGAGATGGATAGCTATAAGTTTGCTCAAACAGATAAATAATTTTTTTAACAGTTTTAAATAAATCTTCATACATTGCATTTAACAATCAGTATATCTTGCACATATTTACAAATAGGTGTGCATACAGTTGGCTAGTGCTCATTTTTTTGTAGATACATGACATGTTGAATTCTTTATGTGCTGCCTTTAGGGTGCGTGGCTGCAGCGCACAACAGGTTGTAGAAAGAGATGATCTCCTAGAGGTAAAAACCAGTGATGGGAGGAATGTTCAGGTGTACAAAGACACAACTGCCCCATAACATTAATGTAAACACATACATTCTTACTTTCTTTAAAAACCTCTTACACTCATACATTCACTCCTGAGCAGACAGACATAGTAAACTTCCCAAGCGTACAAACTTTGGGCCCAAAAGTGGTGAACACGCACAGACAGATATTGTGGAATGTATGTTGGTCGGTCTGTCTTCGAAAACACTAAGTTACGGTCTCTGCTGCTTCATATATATAATATTTTTTTAATGATCCCAAAACCACAACACCTAGCTTCCTTTTTTTTTTGTACCTGAAAACTTGAGGGTGTGGGAGAGTGGTGGGCAGGTAGGACGCCTCAAGTTAAGACTCAAACTGCAATCCAGAACAAACAGCTTCTACGATCAATCAGTCCTTACTAAGCCTTTCTTTGGAAAACATGCTAACAAGAGTCCAGTATTCTTTTTTTTTCCAGTTATCTCAACGTTGCCATATGTTGTAGATTAAAAACAAATTTCTGTCCATTTTAAGACGCACCTTGTCAAGGTTTGGCCCCTGAAGGAACTGTATCTTAGGTCCGTTTCCTTAAAGAAAAAAAGGAAACGATACAGTCCCTGTTACGTTAGTTCAGTCTGTGTGCTAGTCCAGCATTTACCTGTGGACTCAATGACGGCCGGGTTAGTTTATGTGCAGGCAGGCATTGGAAAGACGTGTCTCATTTGGTCCACCGTTGATATGTTCTTGATCAGACTGTCCGAGACGTGAGAAGAGGTACACAGACACCAAAGCACATTCGTATAGCCACTGGACTGGAGGAAGACCCCGGTGTCTCCCACAGGGAGAGCCACCTGCTTGCTCTAGGCGTGGCCTGGACGTAATCCTCAGTGGCCTGCTGGCAGCAGCCACATGAGTATGATTTGGCTGGTATGGTGAGAGGAGCTCCACAGGCCCCAGGAGGACAGACGAAAGGAGCAGACGCGATCGTGGAGGAAACGATGCTCGGAAGAGGTTTTGGAGATATTGTGAGACAGTAGTGGAAGACTTTTTTTTGTTTCCCTCTTCTTCGACGTGAAATGACACAGTGCGAGGAGGAAGACAGAAGTGGACAGGACACAGAGACAGAAAGACAGACGGATCTTATCCTCCACCAGATCTGAAAGACAAGTGAAAATTAAGCAATTATTAATATAGATATGCCGATATAGGTGATAGGAGATGAGGATGAGAGAAGCTGTTTTGCAGCTGATGTAATAGGAATGAGCTACAAATATTTAAACAAAAAAAAAAAAGCCAAACTAAAGAAGGAGAGAACTGGAATGGAAAGGATCGAATGAGTTCTCTGGAGATGATTTTTAGATGGTGGATTACTGAGTTAGCAGCCATGCGGAGTCAGTTTGGGATGAGATAAGAAAAGATGGGATGCAGTGGGATATTTTTAGGATGCAGCTCTGTGTACAGATTACATGGTGATACGTTATACCTTCCTCTTCGAATGTTCCTGCATCCCATGAGAACGCCAAGAGAGAAGACAAAATGTGAAGATATTTAAGTCAGTATTGATAAAAGAAATGAAGAACTCATGACAGACAAATAAGAATTAATATGCTCGGCAAGTTATAATTTTATATAAAAAGCATAAACGCAACTTAGAGTTGACCTAAGAATTTTTGTTTTAATGAGTTTCCTTCTTGTCAAACTGCCTCAAGTCAAGTCAGAATTAGCTACATCATGACTCAAACAGTGACTCAATCCATTATTCATCTACCAGTCTTTCCCTAAATCTTCATCACATTGTAGTGATCACATCACATGCAGCAGGTCTACAGAAGTCTGCCACAGCTCTATGCCTGATACTATTACCCAGTAAGCCAGCAGTATGACTAGGAAGAGAAAAATTTCTGCTTACGGCTCATGCACACATGCACAGACACTTCTGGCCCCAGAAGGACTCATTGCATTCTATAAACTACAAATCACTTATTGCTTTTTAATTTAATGTTCTCTTTATAACGAAGAATGATCCTATAAATATATATATATAGACTATAGCAGCAGCAGTCCTTTTAGGTCAGACCATAAGTAGTGCACAATAGCGAGCATGCATAGGTGGAATAGCGCAGAAGAAGCACTTCAGCGAGGGCGTTTGAGGTTAGGATGCTGCCTATAGAGAAATGGGATAATGCAGGTGTTTAAAAGCACCAAAGTAAGAGTATATGACAAAATGAATGCTTGGGTTAACCCAGTGTAAAAAAAATAAGTTTTTAGTCTTTACATGGAGAGTAAACAGGTCAGGGAAAACTGTAAGTAGGGGAAATTTCCAGATGTGGCACCAGTGGGGTAAGTCAGGTCTGTTCTAGTAGACTTGAGAGAAGGGCTGCAGTGGTTCCTGGCAAAAAGCATGTCTTGCCCTGTCATTACTAAAAAGAAAATGGGGCTGGGAATGAGGATGGAGAGGGAGGAAAGGTGCAGGATGGAGCTCAGAGTTGATTACAGCTTAGTTGTGTTTTGTATGGATCTTAAAAGCCAAAAGCGGTTCAAGCATTAGCACGTCTCAGACTTGACTCCCCATTTCTCCTCCCCTGGGCCGGGCAGTGAGTTGCAAATGGGCATCTAGTTCATAAACGTGAGAGTGGGAGGGACGGGGACGTCCTTTAGGTAGAAGCAGACAGGTACACAAAGGCATGCCAGAGCTCTTACTTAAATCCCCATCCTGTTCCCCCTAGGACTATAGCTGCCAGGAGAATAGCACCTGCGATGGACCCTATAATGATATTGGTGCCACTTGGACCTGCGCAGAGGAAGGAGGAGGGGAGGAAGGGTGCGGAGGAGGAAGAGGAGGGGCAGAAACAAAACAACACCACTAAAAAACACACGTCAGAAGACAGCATCAACACTGTACATCAACAACATCAACTAGAGAGAAAGAGAGAGAGAAAGAGGAAGATGGCAAGATACCTGCAGACAGAGAAAGAGAGATGCAGGGAAAGAGGAAGTAACCAGCACATGGGGTGGAGATGGGAGAACAGGCGGGTGAGCGAGGGAAGTCAGGAAGACAACAGTAACAAAAATACAAAGGAGAGAGTGTTTTATTACTTTGTTCTCATTCCACCTCTCCTGCTCTTTCAGCTGGACACCCTCCTGCTCAGGGTGGCTTTGGCTTTTTTGGCTCTATAAGAGCAGCAGCTGCTCAATTGCTCTGTGTCATTGGCAGACTGCAAGAAAGTAAGGAAGACACTTGAAAATTGCAGTGCCTGCAAAGCACACAGTACCACCATACACACACATCCACTACATACACATGCTCCAATGGATAAATGTGTCTCAACACACACCCACAATCTTCCAACATTGAAACCAAGATTCAGCAGGAAGGATAACACTGTGTGGTCTAAAAATTAACTTCCTCACAATATTCAGGTGAACTATCCTTTTATGTCCAATGTGAGATAGTCGACTTCAGAACATGAAGAAGCTACAGGGATGAAGGGTAGAGACTATGAAGGGGATGTGAGAGGCAGACAGAAAGAGAGACATGGACAGGGTGAGAGCTGCTATGGACCTTTCTTCTCTGTGCCTGTTGCGACCGTGGGGTCAGGGATGGGATCGAAGACACTGCAGTCCTTCCCGGTGTAGTCCCTGTCACAGATACACTTCACTTCATTACTGCAGGTCTGCAAGAGATTGGATGGTAGAGAGGCCCAATTAGCTATCTGCTAAGAGAAAGACAGGGGCAGCTGAGTAGAAGAACATTAAAATGATTTGGTATTGATCAACATAATCAATGTAAGCCTGTTCTTCAAGCAGGTCCTACTTGTGATGCTTAAAAGGGTGTTGAAACAGGTAAAGTACATATAAAAAAACCATTAATTTTTTATTTAAATTTAGACTGAAAAATCTACAGTGTCACACTGTAACATTAAAATGAGAAGATCTTAGCTCTGTCTTTTTTTCTTTTACCCCATGGTCAGAACAAATGCGTCCAAAGTTGGATCCTGGGCATGTGCTGAGGTTGAATGCAGCCACAGGGAGGCAGCGTCTCTCCAAACACATCATGTTGGGACCACATGGAGTGCCATCCTCCACATAGCCCAGGTCTGAGCCGTCCTCTAGCAGAGCATGGCCACCCCTAATTGAAGCATCCAAACATGAGAGATGAATAGGACAGAGTTAGAATTACAACACTAAAGGATACTGACGGACAACACCATTTGTGACTGATTGCATGAATTTAATGTTACTGTCTTACCTGCAGTCCAAGTACTTGTTCTGGTGATAGAGGGTGAAGCTGGTCACCTCACCTTGGAGGTCTCCAAACTTTGGCTTCATTGTCACATTAGCACAGAACAGGAACCCACATAAAACATCTCTAAAAGAAGTCGATGCAATAAGAAAAAAGGAACATGACATTTCAGACAAAGTGCAATTCAAAAATGTATTATAGATTTCTATACATTTATAGAAGTTTTATTTTTCCTGTCTTACTGACAAGCCAACTGAGCATTATGTCCAGGTCATGGCTAGAATGAGCAGGTGACTCTTTCACATTCATACATATATAGACAGAGTTTTTATTCTATCCTTACAGCACTTTATGAATGACTTCCTGATTGATGCATCAGTAAGTTGGAGTTTGGTTGAGTTTGCACACAAGGACCCTTTGAGGACTGAATGATTCAGAGACTGAATCACAGAACTTTTAATTAGTGGAAGACTCTATCTCCTGAGCCACAGCCAGGGTGGAATTGTTTCTTGGTGTGGATCCCTCTAATTTTCAAACTTTCACTATTTTCAGGATGCCTGAAAGGGTCAGGCTCTGTGGAGCCTTTTTTTTTTGTCTCTCTGGAGACTGTCCAGCTGCTTGTTGTCTTGGGATGACCATACCGGTAGTATTGCATGTGCCTATTTTTCTTCACCTTTCTTTTTGTTTGAATCTTTTTTAATCTTTGAAAGATTATTTCTCATTGAGAAAAACCTCATGGTCTCATAATATTTTACTAACAGTGGAATTGGTGGGAAATCTTAAAATAAGGCCACCGTTCAGGAGACACTTGAAATTCAGACTGTGCAATAATAAAGAAAATGCTAACATACAGTGCAAGAACACCAAAAAAGAGAGTCACGAATTTGCCACTTACGGCTTGTTGCACTGGAGCCAGCCTTGGCCATCAGGACTGGGGCCACAATTTCCTTTTTCTGTCCCCTCAGCATTCAGCTTCTCATAACAGAACCTGTCTGCTGAATCTGTGATGGAAAAAACAAAAAAACAAACAAATATATATATATTCATATTTTAACTAGCAGAATTAGACTAAACTAGTAAAATAAAACATATTTATGTCATATGCTGGAAGAGATGCTGTGGATGTGTTTAACACATACTATAGCCCCAGAGTCCCTTGCATTGCCCATCACGAGTCCTACATCGCCCACTGTAACATCGTCCCTAAAGGGGTGAAACAGTGCTAATTAGTGTACCACAAACTCAACTGCAGACTGGAAAACAGCCAAAACCATCTCTTACCTGACTATTATCACACATGTATCCATCTAGCTTGTGGACATTATGAGGGCACTGCAAAAGTAGGAAAGTACATCATGAACTGGAAGCAGTTTTATGTGATCTTACAGTTTTCAGTGTTGCGTACAGAGAGTGCTACCTCGCTAGAGTCTCCAGTGCAAGTTTCCGGGATGTCACAGTCATTCACAGCCTGTCGACACACCACGCCTCTCTGCTCATACTAACACGCATCAGAGAAAAAAAAGGCATCAGACAAACATGTCAATCAGTTGTCATATGGGTGATTTTTAATGTATGCCGCGCAACCATACAGGCTGAGAAGTCTGAAAATGTCGTGAGTCATAAGAAACACAACACACTTCTCGTTCTTGTCACTGCACCAGCATGAACTAAGACTTTCTGCATCTCTTAAATTTGAGTAGTTTTGATAACATATAATGGAGAAAAGTATTGATGCTGCAGCAAATACTATAAATGCTCTGACAAAGTAAACCTGATGTTCAAATTTCACTATGTGTAAGTCAATTTAAATTACTTTTCAGGCTCTTTGTAATACAGGGCTGCTCACCTTGCAGCCACTGCAGCAGAGTCCGTTACTGCACATGGCATCATGGGTAAGGGTGCACTTTTTACAGCAGGCTCCTCCCCTACGGGCACATTCCTGCCACCACAGACATGAAAACAGCTGAGTTCCAGAAAAAAAGACACCATTTGGGGCCCATACATAGACATGATGTGGAGACGCTACCTGTCTGCAGTAGGTTAACCAGTCTAGCCAGCTACTTACCAGCTGGGATCCACAATCACACTCTTCTCCTGGCTCCACAAACCCATTCCCACACTCAGGAGGGTCCAACAGCTAAAAGAGACAGACAAAAGTGAAAGATTACTGGATTCAAGTTAAGGTTATTCAAAGGATTAAAGCAAAGAATAATGTACAACTCCTAATTAAATATGTATTTTGATTAAAAAAAGATTTCACAGGCCACATCTCCACACGGCCTCACCTTGTTGGGCTTGTTGAAGAGGCAGCTGCCACCTCCCTGGAGCAAGAACTGGATGTACTCGTCAACGCTGCAGCGAGAAAACTTTCTGGGCAGATGGAATCTGCGATTACAAAAAAAAAAAAACACAAAGGAAGATCAAGACACTACATGACAAGGAAATAAAATAAAAACAGCATGATACTTTTCTGCCAGTAAGGAATGCCAGATCCATTGTGGGTGTCTGTGCCATCACTTCGCAATCTGACAGAAATGTTACCATCTGTAGTAAGATATTACTCAAATGAATAATTGAAATCTTTATTGTTCCATCTGGCAAGGGGAGCTAAATCCAAATCACTCATGTAGTAAATACTTTCAATTCACCATTTGTAATTCTTACACGGTGGCCGGCACGCTGATGTCTTATGTTTCAGCAAATTTGCACAAAGCATCAAATGCGTCTGTGATTATCACCGGCTTGACTAATTGAAAGACAGTCAAATTCAAAGTCTCTCTCTGTTACAGGTGTTTCATTTTTTAAGCGAGGGAAATTAGTAAGACAAAACTGTAGCTTAAGGGGATTTTACCCTGTGTCTTCCATGATGCATCCCACCCAGGCATCTGGGCATTTGCAGTCTCCTATGAAGAACGGCAGACACAGATCAGAGAGGCAAAGATGACAAACATAAACTAAGGGAATAAAATAATGCACTGATCTTCATTTATAACTTAAGCTGTGACGGCTTAAATGCCAATGCAAGACATTATGAACTTGTACTCATAACAAAGAAAGAAAACACCTCTTCAAAAGAGATACAGTATAGATCTATTGGTTTGTCACTGAAATATAAAACTGATGGTAATAGAGCCCATTTTTTAGTAGCAAGGATGCTTTAACGACCACCTCCTCCTTCTTGGAAGCAAGTGATTAATCACCTAATGAAGGAGTGTAATTACAGAAGAGAACTGCTGGACATTGACACTAACACCTCCACCCCCACTGCCTTAATCCTACCAGCACCAGTGTTGCTGTCTTGCTTTGTTAATCTATTCACTCCAGTCCTGGGTTCACAGGTCCCTGTAAATAAAGCTTTCCTTTTGCCTTACCTGCAGAGTTACGTGCATTGTTCCACCTCATCCCAATGTTCTGGCCAAGACTCTGGCACAAAGTGATGGCCATCGCACCTACATTTCCATACTGAAACAAATTCACATGGATTGCATGTAAGAGTTTGCTGTGAAGTGGGGATAGTACTGTGAAAAAAGTTTATGTAAAGACTGTGTTAAAAAGGCCACCTAATCCAGGAAGAAATTTAAGTATGAAAACCCTTTCAACAAGGAGTGCATGGCAAATGTTTCCTACGTTTTAAGGACAGACCTCATGACTGGACATACTCAGGCTAGCTGTTAGCCGCTTTTATGCTAATGACTGGTCAAGCTTCACAGTTAGGAAACTATTCCGGAATTTAACAATTATTAATTGGTTTAATAAGCAAACGTGTCGATAAATCTTAATTTGGACCTTTCAAAATCAAGATTAAAGTCACATAAACTCTAATATTTACTCCAGTCATAATTTTAAAGTGATGCTGCTGATGTGCAGCTTTGGAAATATCAGTCTATCCAACCATTACCTTAACTGTGACACTAGCAGGGTACACAGTGGAAACTGGGTGACCCAATCTCAGCAAACTAAAGGCAGGACATTTAGTGTCTTTGTGTTGGAAAATGTGAGACATGTTACTAATGTTGAATGAGAATTGGTCTAAAACTTTTTATTTTTATTTAAAAAAAATAAACACACTATACAGGCTAGAGCTTGTTATGATGTATTCCCTCATTCTATCACAATAACTGTTCAACTGTTAACTGTTATTTCAGCTGATGATCTGTTTGGTGATCATTTTGGGGTTTTAGTATCACATCTCTTTTTGCGACACATATTTATTGTGAGTCACATAAATTTGAGTTTTTCCATCCATCTTCTTCAAGTCATTTACATCTGTGTTGTGGAGGCAAGAATCTCATCAGTGGCAGATGCCAACAGACTCAATAAACTGATCCGTAAGGCCAGTAATGTTTTGGGGATGGAGTTGGACTCCCTTAAGGTGATGTCGAAGAGGCGGATGTTGTCCAAGATCAGGACAATGCTGGACAACTCCCACCCACTCCATGATGTGCTGGCTAATCACAGGAGCACGTTCAGTGAGAGACTGAGATTACCCAAATGCACCATATAACGACACAGGCTTGTGGCTGTCTGTACAACTCCTCCATTTAATGCACAGTACACGCTGCAATAGTTACACCCTTTTGCACAAAACACATGCAAAAAACACAAGAAGCATCCTATTCAGATGCCCAAACCACCTCAACTGGCTCTTTTCAATGTGGAGGAATAGTGCCTCTGCCCTGGGTCCCTCTCAAATGGCTGAGGTCCTTGTGCTATCTCTAAAAGAGAACCCAGATACTTGCACTTCTGCTGCTTGTATCTGTGATCTATTTATTTTGGTCACAACCCAAAGCTTGTTAGCTATATGTGAGGGTAGGAACATAAAGTGACCAGTAAACAGCTTCACTCTGTGGTCTCTCCACTGCAGCAGTCTCCTGCTCCACTATTCCTTTACTTGTCAACAAGACCCTAAGACACTTAAACTCATCTAACTGGTGCAGTAGCTCATCTCTGGCTCAGTGCTAATTCTATGACTTACAAACAGGATAAAACTGCTGTCCAATGGGACACCTAGTCACTCTGCCTGGACAGGTTGCCAGTCCAACACAGAGACACAGCCAACATTCACCTCCACACAACCAATTTAGAATCGCCTGATAATCAAACACAGATATCTTTAGACTGAGGGAGGCAAGCAGGGCACCCACAGGAATCCCACATAAGCATGAGTAGAGCATGAAAACTGCACAAAGAATGGCCCCAGCCACTGAGCAGGTTCAGTCTTGCAACTTTTGTGCTGTACCTACTTGGAAATATATGCTTCACATAAATAATTTTCAGCTCTGTTTTAAATCGGAGAACTTAGTCCTACTTAGTGATGGTTTGAGTTTTAAATTTAATTTTTTTAAAAATACATAAAATACTTAAAATTTGGCTTTAAGACTAAATTTTAATTTAGATTATGAGTCCAATTAGAGCATCACAGTAACAGAGTGGTTAGCACCACACCTCTCGCGCTATGATAGCTGAGATAGCCTACAACCTTTAGTGGCCATCATATGGATAAGCTATTAAGAAAAAACTGATGGATGGATGGATCACTCATTTTAGGTTAAAATTTATAATAAACCCTATCTGTGTAATAGAAAATTGTAATCATTTTATATTTTCCTTACCTCGTTAATTCCCCCTCCTCTTGTTGGAGAGCACACCCCTCCTGTGTAGGCTGTCCCACTACGGCTACTATGAAAGTTACGTCCTCTGTGAGCACAGGAAAGCCAAAGTTTCAAGTCCACGCATCAAATAAGCTTTATTTCATATTATAATTTTATTTATTTTGGCGGTCTTACGAGAAAAGATGGACTACATCACTCTGCTCTCTGATGTTGTCCTTCCTGTACTTCATGAAGTTTTGTAGCGTTACCAATGGGTCTTCCACTACTGGCATCATATTTTTAGAGGTCCAGGTCTCCATGGCGACCAGTACGATCCTTGTGTTGAGCTGTTCCTGATAGATCTGAGGACCACAAAATGCCCATCAGTGTACTGCTTCATTGGTGTTTTGGTGTCATTTTTTTGTAAGTGTCATCTGGGATAGATCATTCCCACACACACACACGTACTTAATGACAGGTGGCGAAGTGAGAAGGCAGAGCTTAGCAGTAGGAGGATTAATTTCCTGCAAACCGATCACTTACCGTATCTGCCGTGTTGACCACAGCTTTGGCAAAGTTCTTGGTTTGGCTGCTTGAGCGACGCAGCTGTACAAACTGTAGAGACAAAGATGCACAGATGGCTTAAGAGATTGATCACATTAGCTCTGTTACACACAAATACACAATCAGACAGTTCATTTGATTTACTTGTACTGACCAAGTGATATAAGGAATGAGTTTCATGAAATGTTTTGATGTATTTCTTGTATGACCAGTGTCAACTCAAGTGGCAAAGTTTCAGTTAAATAAATGAAATGCAAGTATTGCTTTTTGTTTAACGATGAAATCATAAATAAATGAAAAGAAAAACAGCACTAATGAGAAACTTTTGGTAGGTACTTAATTAGCATTTGATTGAAAACCAAAATTAATAAAGATTAGTGCCTAAGACATGCCAGACACATGAACCTCTTCAGCGTGCAGAATTCATATAAACAAGTGAACACTCATTAAGTTTGACTGTAGATTTTCCAACTTTCTTCAGTGCAACATGCAGACACAAAGAAACAGGAGTGTTATAGTCCCTGGTCTGATTTCAGGGATTTTTCAGTTGATTTAAAAATTTTGGTTTTGGCTTATTACTGAGCAGTTTTCTATCTGTTCTCATTGTCGCAGTGCATTAAGTTTCTGATTATTGCAGGGTATTTTAGAGTTCTGATTACTTTTTTGATTTTCATTTACACTCTAACAAAGTGAGCCTACAATTCTTGTTGTATTTGACTTGTAGTTACATCAATGTGTTACCCCAATGTTCTTTCTGGATTCTGTTCAGTGTAAGTTTGCACCAACTCTGTACCTAGTAGTTGCCTTTCAGTTTATTCCCTGTTTTACTTCAGCAGTGAGCTATCTGTTGTGTCTTCCTGTGAGTTTTGAGTTCCCCTTATGATTGTCTTGATTGTCTACACCTGTGTCTCATTATGCGACTGTTTCCACTTTCTTGATTACACTCTATATTATCTGTTGTGCCAGATCTTTCTCTTCAATTTACTTTTCTAGGTTTATAGTCTCTGTGCCTCTTCATGTTTATAGTTTTATGATTTAGATTTATTTGCCTTTTTGTTGTCTTTGTGCTTTATCAGCTTTAATAAAGCTTGCCTTTTGTTTTGTTAAGTTTTCTTGGTCTGGATGAGTCCACCTTTTAAAAGCTTTTTTGTATAGTAGATGCCAATTTATCTGCACCATAAGATGATAATTTAGCATCACTGTTAAAATTAGCATTCTGCTGTTCCCTCTTGTAGAAACTTTCAGTTGAGTAGGTGGTGGGGCGTTAGGCCAAAATCCTTCTTGAAGCAAGATTGCAACTATATCTCTGGGCACTTACATCTGCAGATATTTTGAAGCATCTATATAAGTGAACTTAAATAGTGCTTATATAGACCATTCAATTCTGGTAATCAAGAAACAAAAAACAAAACAAAACCCAACAATAAAATGCTTAGGGGCTTTACAAAGCTTTTTTTTTCAGTAGAAGTCAATCCACATTTGCTGTAGCATGATTCTTCCATAGATTCCAATTTATCTATACTAGGTTGTTTTATACAATTTGAATAAATGATCCTCATTTATTACTCTTATCCATCCTTACCTGTCAACCAATGTTATAATGTCACAGGTTTTTTTTCTTATTGCATATCCATTGCTTTGTCTGTATTCCTTTAAGAAACATTCAACTAGTATATTAACACCTGTACACTGTCCAGTCCTACATGTATTCTGATGTCAGTGTAAGCTTGGGGCTAATGAAACTAGACTGTGTGGCCTCTGGCAGCTTTGTTGCTATATAAAAATAAAAGCTCATATGTTTGTGTACAACTAGCAATATGTGACAGCCCCAGGCCCTCTTGAGGGGTTGCTCTATGTGGGTTCTGTTTGCGTTGCAAGGTTTCCTGAGTGGAGCTGAGTGGGATTAGCCATACTGCAGAACACCTGGTCACTGCTCTGCAAGTGGCAGTGTGTCATCCTTCTTTGTTGAGCTGGCCATAAAAAAAGGTATTAATTTAAATGCTGATATTATGATGATAAAATGTATATTTCTACTTATTACTGGCCTCTGTATTTGATTTATATTTTAACTTGCTTATTTTTTTCTCACAAACAGCATCTGAATTTCATACACCTGTATCTATCAGAAAAGCATTTGCAGCTATTCTTGTTCACTGTTAGCCATGCGAATCCTGGTGGCATTCAGGCACTGCTGCTCTCTGTACAACTACACCTGTAATTTTTGGGAGATTTTATGTCCTTATTGATTGCGGCAAATGAAGTTTTAGACAATAAATAAGGAGAAATACTAGACAAACCATGGGGTATGTGGTTAAGTAGTACACACTGCAGTCATCAGGCCACCAAGAACCTTTGGAACTCACCATATCATTGTCATTGACCACCATCAGTTCAATATATTTGGTCTCAGTCTGCACAGAGGGCTTGCGAGCACTTCGCTTGGATCTTCGCAGACCCCCAGACGCCTGCTCCTCCCTCACTTGGTCCGGTCTGTCATCATCATCACCATCACCTACTCTGCCATCCCACTCACTGTCCTCTGTACAGTCTGGACATATAAAAAAAGCAGAGCTGCAGGCAGTTAGGGTAATATTACTTTTTAAGGAAGATAGAGGGCAGAAAATTATCAGCTCAAGTTGGCTTAAAACAATGCAAAATCTAATCTTTATGGTGACCTACTATAGTTTTACTCATTTTCTGAAACATATGTACTGTTACAAGAGCAGATACTAATATTAAACATTGCAAAATGTTCAAATAATATGGCAAAGAGCTCCCATGAACCAAAAGCTCAGGCTTAAGACTACTCTAAATGCTCAGTTTAAGACGTTTTCTCTACACTTGGCTCTGTGGGATGTCACTGAGTGCAGATATCCCAAATGTGGTCATCTCAGCCACGAAGTTCTGGCTATGACTCAACTACTGTTCAGGAATGGCAGCCAGTCAGAAGCAGGTTGACTTCAAGGCAGAAGGAAGGGAGCTAAAAATGCTTATTTCATAGACTTTGAATGATACAAAGCTACTCTCTGCAATTTAACATAAAAACAAGGCTGGAAAAGAACAAAACAGGTTCCCTTTTAAAAGCTGTGACTGTAAACTACTTAAAATTATTCTTATTATTTAATTATACCAAGCTTTTTTATCAATTTCTTATGAATTTGAGTTCAGCATTAAATTCTATTTTTTAAGAAATTATTTTGTATTTTTGAGAATGGCCCCAAGCTTTGAAAGGAGGAGACTTTTGAGCAGGTTCTGTGAATCAAAAGTGATATTTATTTTGAGACTTTTAAAAAATAGCATTTGGCATAGGTTCTTTTCTAAATGCAGTCAAGTGTGTCATGAATGTATGATAAGTGTGGCTTTGTACCTGGACAATGGGGCGGAAGTCTGATATCAGGCATCCTGCGTATTAGGTGAGCACCATCATACTAAAGTAAAAATATTAAGATTAGGACCTAAAACAAAAATATTTAACTATAAAAATCTGTATTATAGTCACAGGTCATTTACCTGATTGCTGTCATTGTGAAAGGGCTCAATACCGTAAGAGAAGAAGCCATCAGAGAACATGCCACTGAGAACCACCAACAAGACGAAGAAGAAAGAGTGAGTTTTTGAGGTTAATTTGTAACACACAGGGAGTTAGTATTTGAAGTTATAGACAAAGGTTTACTGTCAAACTCACCACAAGCCATGGCATGTGGAGACAGCTGCCCAGGACTCTGGTAAACCTCTTAACCTTCCCTGATAGTAGCAGTGTTCCCCTCCCTGTGAAGACAAAGAACCACTGCTTAGTAAAACAACCTCTGCTGACACACTCTCAGCTTTATAGGGACAGTTTCATAGATCATTTGATATCACAATAAGTGAGAACTGAGGAAAAACCTTTCTGTGCTTTCCCACTATGATGTTAGTGGCACAGTTTGTGACCTACTTGTATCCTGTGCTCTACTCCTTTACTCTACTGACAATAGAGCTGGAAGTACACCATGCTCAAGGATCTCTTCAATAAATCAACACTAACATTGCCCACACAGTTATTTCTGAGAATTTAATGCGGAGTAACTGTACAGCAAACAGGCTGCGACAAAACACACAAAACCCCGAAGAGGAATCTGCTCTTGTCATCTAACACTGACGCTGTTTTGCAAGGTTATAGAAAAGAACCAGCAGGAAAAGTGAGAACCATTGATTCACCTGGATTAAATTGATTTCAGCAGGGCGCTTTGACCTCAAAACAACAGCGCAGGGAAACAATGCCTTTGAACTTGAAAGTGCTTTAATCACAGGGATCACTCTGGTTAAGTGCTGCCCTGAATGCATCACGCCTGCTATGTCCAGAAGAAGCGGCATCATCACATGAAGCCTCCATCCAGCTGAGGGACAATCTGGTCTGACCACAGGTCTCCAGCCCCAACCCTGCAAGCCCTTTCTCTCTTTTCACCACTCCAGGCACAATCTGACTGCCTGTGAACACACATACACCCCCAGAATTACTCCTCCCCAATCCCAAAGCTCATCTTGCTTTTGTATTAACTGGCATTTTACTCCATGTATCCCCCTCCTCCTCCTCCTCTCATTCCAGCTCTGCTCTTCCCTCCCTTTCGGTCTTCTTTCATTCTCTTCGCTGCCAAGAACTTAATGACACTGCTGAGCTAACTGGTTGCTATGGAAACGGGCTTGTGATTGGTCAGGAGGACCGAAGGAGAGTTCGAAATGATTGTGGGTGGGGACGTGAGTGCTGGCTGAGTGGGTGGGTGGGTGCTGGGGGCAGTGAGTGGCACATTTGTCCACGAAAAAGAAAAAAAAAAAACATTAGCTATCCCTCCTGGCTAGCACAATGCAGTCACATTCCACTGGTCCCTCCTGACAAGCACACAGCTCATCATTAGATGTCAAGGTTTTATCCTGTTTCCACGTTCTCTCGACGATTCTCTCCATGGGCTTGTGATTTTACACCACGGGCGATCACTTTCTTTCTTTCTCAGCAGTCTGAGAAAAGCAGAGAGGCATGCATACGTACTGATAGGCAAACCCACATATGTGCAGACCGGTAACATTCACGAGCTTACTTCTAAAGCAGGGAGGACGAAATGCACTATCCATAAATAGATAAAAGCACGAGGTTGTGATCAAATAGTACAAAAAAAGAAAAAGACAATAATTAAAAAAAAGATGGCTTAAAAAGTGTGTTTTACTTCTAAAATAAGAATAATAAAAATAAATACAGTTTCAGCCCAAGGATTTTGTTATATAATCTGATCTATATCAGTTCAGGATTGTCAGCAGCAAGCAAAACTTTAAGTGAGTGTTGCACTGCTTCTCTGGTCACTCTCTTTAATATGCTAATAATGCTGCTTTGGTAAACTTCTATGAATCAAGTTCATGCACTGAGCACTGTGAGCATTCCACCTTATGCAGAAAACCTTACCACAGACTGAAAGGGTCGACCATCCTGGTTAAAGTGCCGTTCTACATAATCTGAAGACAGGAGATGGCTGCAAAGACAGAGAAGACATTATAAATATTTGCACCAGCATCCTTTCTAGTCAGAAATAATAATAACAATAATAATAATAATAATAATAATAAAACTGGGATTTTTGATGCTGTCAGTTCTCCCCACAAATGTATTTGGTGTTCCCCGTCTTGACATGAAACATAATAGAGGCGCTAAGTGCATTTGCTTAAGTGTGGGGAAATGCAAATTAGAACAGCTGCAGTAAATTAAGAGCACCCACTGATACAAAATGTGCAAAAAAACCCCAACAAAACAAAGGCAGATCTGATGAATTTACAGGGTAATACTAACTGATTTAATTCCAGGTCTAAAGTGAAGGCGTGTCCGAAGGCTTCTACTTGGAAACAGCTCTGGGCCAAGTGGACAGGCTGAAAGAAGAAAAAAGGAAAAAAAAAAACACTAGAGAGATGGATTTGATGGCTGATAAATTGAAGTGTAACAAAACAATTGTGGTTAGATGTGTCACTCTGTGAAAGCCATAGAAGGGTTGTGAAAAAGTCTCATGAATAATTCAGCAGAATCAATACAGTGTAAGGTCTAAAAGCATCTCAGCAGCTGAGATATTATGATTTATAAAGTCTGTATTGATCAGCACTGGCTGCCAGCTTTCAGGCAAGCCTGACTCCACAGAGCTATGGCTGTTTAAGAGCTAAGCTGGAGTGTCGTGATAAGGATAAATAGAGGAGGTCTTCACAGGAGGATAGGAATAGGAAGAGGAGAAAACATTACTCCTATGTATTCACCCATGCTGTGTCCCTGGATGGACAGCTGCTGGGCCTGGGGACGTAAGGACACCGGAGGGGCAGGAGAGAGTGAAATTTACTGCGGACTAAACACTATGTCCCTTCAGCAGCATCGACTGTGCCAGCGTGGCTTTGAACTCAGTCTGGAGGAACCGGCTGCAGTGAATCACTGGGCTTTTACAATAAAACGCATCACTACGCAGAAATTATTCCCGCCATTGAGTACAGACAACAGATTTCTTACTACTGTCTTGGAGAGGCTGCAGCTTGGTACCTCTGTCCCTGTACAGTAACACTGCTCTACTGCTTTAGATTATTTCTATTTAACTGTTCTTAACGTGGCTGAAAGACATGATTTTTAAGACAAACGTTTATTTAGTAGCTGCTCTGATGCTGCTGATGGTATCACAAAGACTTAATATCAAAAAAGTCCATATTTGTCCAAATCCGTCACTCAGTCGCTTTCTCATTGTTGCTGGTTTCAAAGCTGAAACAATCACACTAAAAGGTCCTTTTAGAAGCTGCTCTTCAATTGTGTCACATCATTATTTCCATCTCCAACAGCTCCCACCTGCTACAGATCTTTTAAAGCCATTCTGGATATTGAAATGTAAATTGCTTAAAGTCCAATGTACATTTTTGCATAAAATAACACTTCAAACAACACATTGTAAGATTTATGCTGGCATTGCTCTCACACAAACTGCCTTGCTCCATAACTTTATACCTTTATGATTTCTTTATCTCTCTCACTTGAAACATTGAGAATGTCAGTTACCAAGACTATCTCAGAATGTGTATCACCCTCTGCTTGAGAACATCTAATTCTAGATGCTAATCTGTATTCATCTAATAATCTGTAGAGTTTAAGCTATGCCGAAATGAACACAATGTGCAAACCAAATAAATCAAATCAGCCAAAATGTTGCTTCATCTATTTTCAACACAGTGTGATGTGACAGAAAAGACAGAACAAGTTCAGCTCATCCCTCCCCGCTGCTTCTAAATTTATCTGGTCCCTTATTCCAAGCATCTTAAATATAAAAAAAAAAAAAAAACACAGCAAGTGAGGCAGCTGAGACTTCTGAAATCTTGTCTATGGAAAACCATTTTATGAACATATTATAGTTGTTCTTGTTTAAGACAGCATCTCTTCCCAAGATAACAGCATATGTATCACTCAAATCTGGTGTGTGTACTGAGCCTAATATATTGTCTCATAACACCAACATCAGAGAGAGAGACAGAATGGGAGAGACAGTGGATGGGGGAGAGTGCTCAAACCTCTTGGACCATGCAGCACTTCTCACACAGGCCTTTTCTATAATTAATGGGGACATACTTCAACACACTACTGAATAATAAAGACGTCGGAGACTCAGCACGGCATCCGAGTTATCAGATGTGGCAACTGACTATTTCAGGAGAGTCTAGCTTTGTCCTGTGGAGATGTTGGTCGCTTCATATATACACACGACATTTAAACAGCTCTTTGATTAACCAGCATTTGAGCAGCGCGTATTAAGAAAGCCAAGTGGTGGTTTCATAACTTGTTGCTAGAGGTTACAGCTTAAATTTAGGGAGGGGGAAAATAGCTTCAAACAACAGCTCTTCTTGGTAACACCCACCGGACGTTGCTTCAATTCACATTCAAAGGGATTTTCACTGACTAAATAGGTCAAAATCACAAGGAGTAGAGGCTGCTGCAATACACCGCCCTGCACTGTTATCTCTGTGTAGCAGGAGCCGCATGAGCAGTGGAGAGCTGAGCACTGCACTGTTTTACTGACAGGGAGGAAAAGGAGGTTGACATCAACAAAATACAAGTCTGTCCTGGTGCTGTCACACCCTTGTACACATATGCAGTTATCTGCACACAAAATGCAGTAAACTGCATTTTGTGTGCAGATAATGCAGGAAATAATTGATTTTAGTGCAGGGCAAATGTTTTTAAGTTCTTATTGAAACATATATTTATGTATTACTCACATGGAATAGTCTCTTTTTGTTTAATTTATAGTGAAATGTATCAGGTTCTTTTATTTAGGAAGGGTTCTAAAACCTTGTCTGGGATCCTTTACAGCATGGGAATAAACAGAATCGAGGATGTAAGCTCACCAAGGTGTCCCCAGTGCTATTCTTCACCCTGGTACCCAAGTAGTCATGAGCCATTTCTTCCTCCGACTTGATTTGCTGTACGAGGCGCTTTGGATAAATGATCTCGGTTGCAGTGTCCCCACTATCCGCTCGGCCCATTGGGGCAAACCAGTCCCACATGCTTCCATCCTGCTCCAGGTTCCTGTCAACACCTGTATGTAATACAAGGGGAAAACTCTCACAGTGTGTTTCCACTGGGCTCCTCAAATTAGCAACACAAGTGAACCTGCCCAAAACAGAGCAGCGGGGATTTCTTTAAGGATAAAAAACAACCACAAAGTAATGCACATTTAAAACAAATCAGCCTGTGAGCATCTTCATCTGCAAGCTCATGGTTTGGTGACCTAATTTAACCTTGAACATTACTTATCTTTAATAGTATTTTATAAAAATAGTGGATATAGCTAAATGAGCACGCTCTGATGGAAAATATTTAAAATAGTTGTCATTACTTATAGGATCTACAATAGGGATGCTCATATAGGCCTGCACATTGTGTCTATACAAATGAAAAGCTCACAAATCGAAATCCCAGGGCAATAAAATGTAGTTATATTCTAATGCTGTTGATATTTCCTCCTAAATGCTCGTCTGAAATGGTTATGGATACGTTATAGGTAATGAGGTTGCAGTGGAAATGTGTTGATGCAGCAAATTGTGCTTTCAGGCCAGTGGGCTGTTTGGCACCGAGATCCCGCTACAGTAAAATTACGA
>VUQG01011024.1:5586-16031 GCA_015106755.1 Etia nguti | reverse complement strand
TAATGCCACTGCAGGGAGGCTAATGCCACTGCAGGGAGGCTAATGCCACTGCAGGGAGGCTAATGCCACTGCAGGGAGGCTAATGCCACTGCAGGGAGGCTAATGCCACTGCAGGGAGGCTAATGCCACTGCAGGGTGTGCTTAGTCTGCAAAAACCTTTAGATTTATTATATTTCTAAATGAAACTCCCCACGAGTGCCTGACGTTCTCCTAGGAGAACATTGCACTGGAACAAGATAATCAATGTTATTCCCTCCTACTGTCAGTGGTTTTATTGTTGTGGCTTACTGGGTTAGCGTTGTTCTTTAAAGCAGGATGAGTACATGTTATTATTCTACAACCGCATATGTTTGTGTGCACAGTGCATGCATTACTGAATAAGTTTCTATATACAAGAATATTTAGTGCACAGTTTGGCTTTGTTTTTTTTTGTTGTTTTTTTTAAAATGGGCCACATTTGGTTGCCTCATGCCAACCAGAGCCTTAACTTATTAGACAGATATGAGATGTGTTCTGAGAACTGGCCCACATAATATAATAACACCTCCTATAACACACGCCAAGGCCACTTCATTACTTCTGGGCCACATTCGGTCCACACAGTACTTGTTGGTGCTTTTACTGATCCATAAGTGCCAAAAGGGCCTGAATGTGTCCGCTATCTGGGACACATTAACGCATTTATATCAGCTTCAAAACAAACTTTTAAAACTTCCAGAGAGAAAACTCTGCTAACACACACACACACACACACACACAGGCTACACTTATTTTTAGAGTCATTGTGATTTACACATTTCTGCTGTGCATTGAGAATAACCGTCCATGAGTATGCTTAACCCTTTCCACCCTGAAGGTCTCTGTTACCGGACCAGGCAATTACGCCATGAAAATGCAACCTGCTGCCAGTTTTTTGGAGGTTGCTGAGCACAGTGCATTCGCTGTCAAGGCCGCCTGCTACTAATATTATTAAAATGGGTGCGTCACTGTTGTTGAAGTCACATCTCTGTCTGATGGAGGTTTATTTATTCTCTCATTTACTGTTTTGATGAGGCGAGAATAAAAAATATCAACTTACAGGTCTCAGCAGATCAGCTTACGATGCTTTATTTTGCTGTGAAGTCGGTTGAATTTGGGGGTGTTTTATAACTTGTAAATTTAAAAAGCTACGACTGAAGGGTTTAAAATCAGAGAACAGATGCCCCCTTTTACTCCAGGACTTGGATTAAAACAGAATTTTTATCAGGCATGTATTTAGTTCAGTGATAAATGTCATACATTGCTAGCAGTAACTGTGAAAAGCCACTTTGGTTTACTTTTAATGGTGCCAGTTTGCCAGCATGGAAACAAATATAGGTTAAGAAAAACAGGCTAACTCACAGTAGGATGCCGGCCTGTTTGATTACAGTGCATGTGCTGCGCCAACACTTTTAACACATGTTGGACAGTGAGTGCGCAGCCGGCTAATTTGAGGGCGAGCGTCAGAATCCAAATAACTGGCTTCATCTAAACAAGTGGTTAGAAAAAAATCCACCGTGATTATACATCATTTAGACAGTAAAAGAGGCTAAATTAAGCCAAGCAGCGGAGGTCTGAAGTCAAAGCACAAACATGTGACCCGGCTGACTCACGGCATGACACAGGACACAAATACAGACACAGGAAGCTGAGCGATCAGTGCCGTAAAATCCATCTTACCTATCCAAACATCATTGCCAAACCAGGAGAGGTTCCCTTGAGAGCTGTCATAGTAACCAATCTTCTTATAACTGCCTCCTACATGTTTGAGAAGCAGAGACAAGAAAGCAAGAAAGGTATGAAGTTTAATTAGCATCGCTTCTGTAATTAATTTGCTCCTCGAGAGAGCTGATAAACATTTATATTTATACCACCGCTGTTTAGGCAGTGCAATATGTGAATACAGAAAGAAAAGGCACATAATGAATACGCAAAAGAATCGACAGATGAAAAGGTGGACAAACAAAGAAGCACCAAGGGGAGAGGAAGGAGAAAAGAAAGAGGGAAAAAAAGGCGCTTATGTGGCAGTCTTGACCAGGAATACTGATGAGGTCCCACAGTGATTCAGGGATTCGAGTCAGGTCGTCTCATTGTGGATGTCAAATTACCCCGACACCACAACAGGAAATATGAGACCGAATGCGAGGGGAAAGGGGCAGGATTATAAATTCTCATCCGTTAGGACGCCAAAGAGAACAGAGGTAGAAAATAATCCTCAACCTTATCCCATGCAGGGAAACTCATTAAGTCACTGGTGACAAATAGGATGCCATTTCCAGAAACAGCTTAAAACGAAGGCTGGTGCCCAATTAGAGTGAAGCTTCGAGTCAACACCGCACTGCACCCAGCTCGTTCACATGTGCAGTTATAGGGCCCCTTAAACTGAGCCTTTTCTCTGGACTGCACTGAAAGCAGCAATCAATGCATCATTGAATATATTCAGCAATGATTTTCTTCAATGAGTGACATTTATTATTCAGTCCAGATTCTGCAACTATAATTGAAAGTGGGAGGACAGTGTGGAAGCGCTTTACCTTGCAGTTGCTCGATAAGAGTCATTGCCATCCTGGATCCCTGGGCGTCAAACACCACCTGGCCCTGAGGCACATTAAAAAAGCAGAAACTTGACATTACTGCAAAGAAAAACCTCATTTTTTACTACATAATTCTGCATTTCGGGGAATATTACTAGTTATTATTCATTTATTTTTTGCTTGCCAAGGGTTGCTGAGATTAACACCACTCTTGTGTCTGTAGCAATTTAGCCTAGCTCACAGACTGGAGATGAAGAGAAATGGGCAAGAAATGTAAACAGCTTTTAAACCAGGCAACCGGTAAAGTTCAGTTCAGCACCGCTGCAGCCAAATAACAATTGTTATATCTTCACGTAGTAATGTACAGTACATTTAACGCTATATGATGTAAAGTGGAACAGCATACAGAAGAGCTCAGCCATCAATGACAACAGATCAATTTAGTGAGACACTGCATCAAAGGAGGAACGGCGGGAGGTAGTTGCAGATATGCTGTATTTTCTGCACATATTCCGATTCTTGAACTTGTGTTTAGACCGAAATGGTGGCCTGGATATCTTTTAGAGAAAAAGGTTAGTTAGAAGTAGTAGTTGAAGCAGAGTTGCAGGTGTTTTTGACCATAAAGCCGTCTCTCAAGGGCAACTGCCAGACTGTCGGATGTCTGTGGCGGCAACAAAGGGCCCAGACACCAATGTGCTTGTGCATCTTTCTATCAGCTTGGCTCAAAATAAACTAAACTGTGAAACTAAAAAAGGGACAATATAAAGCACAAGACAAAGCAAGAGCTCTGTAGCCCAAATGAATTTAGAAAAAGTAACTGCATTGTGCCAATAGTTTTGTCTTTATGATCTCTGCAAGCCAAAGACAGCCAACATCTGTCAAATTCCAGGTTTCAGGTAGAGTTCAAAGGTGTCTCTCCTTAGTGGTTTGTCTGCTAGCACAGAATTGCCCACATGAGCGTGTAATTGTCTTTCAATAGAGACCCTCACAGCTTCTCTGTGATCATGCACCATACATATTTACATGTTTTCCCTAGCCCGTTGTGCTATGTATCCATCTAGGCTGTTTTTGTGCGAGTTGTCCAGTTTTGGAAACATTGGCTCTCTCTTTCTCTCAGATATAATGGAGTAAATTGCACTCGCATTGTGGTGTTCAAAACATCAAAAAATACATTTTAACGGAGCAGCAATGTCTCTTTCCAGGAGTCATACCCATCCACAAAAACATCCACAAACTTTAAAGCAATTTCAATTTATGCAGTTGTAGGAACCAAAGTAATCACTATGCAGAAGGATGCATGCAACTACGTGTTCCTAGATGCTCATGCTTGTGACTGTCTAATAAGATGTTTTCCAGCAGAATGACAGACAGCAGAAAGATTGTGCGGTGATAGTTGTGGGCAACTCACACCAAATCAATCTAGAGGATTAAACTGAACAACATGCCAGAGCAAAAATATGTAAATGACATTTTGGGGTGAACTGTCCCTTCCGATCAGTGCCCAGTGTTAACTGGAACACAGCATGGAAGGTGTCCATTTTTGTGGGGTGCACAATGTGCTGGCAGACGCCTCCAAGATGCAAAGTGGAAAAATCACAATATTCAAATTCATTTTTAATGCTCTGTGATTGGAAACTCGTTGGGCATCTGGTGGAGCAGCTGCACTGGACTGCAATAGATTATACCCAGTGACACGAGACTGTGCATGGTTTACTTTTATCGTTTGTTTGTATTATTATTATTATTTGTATTTGTATTATTATTAAGTGTATTTCTTCAGTGACCTAAAACGCCTTTTGACAAAGTTATTGTAAAATAATTTGATGTATCTTGTGAATTCATAATGGTATAGTTTGTATAGTATAAATTGTTTTTATAACAGTAAACACACAGCTGCAAAGTGCTTCACAGTTTGGATAAAAAATAAAAAAAACACACATTAAAGAATTTAATTAGAGAAATCTACATATCCCACAGTCAAACATACACCAATAAGCAAAAATAACTGGTGAGTGATTCAGGAAATAACCTGTAAAAATGAGTTTTCAGCAGCTGATGGGCTGAGGGAGGCTGTTCCAATTTTAGGACCTACTACCTCAAAAGCGTGGTCACCTTTCAAAGAAGAGCGTGGAACAGTTGACCAGAGAGGTCGATCGCTGGAATAAGGTCTCAGCAGACTTGCTCTATAAGAGCCTATGTGAGCCTGGCCATGTAGAGCCTATATGTAATTTTACAATTTTAAAATAAATTCTGAATTTCAGGTGATGTCCAAACGCTGGCTAGTTTTTTTTAGCTGTTTCATTCTGGAGCCGCTGAAGCTGGCTCAGGACTGAGTGGTGCAAAGTGAAACGTGAGAGATGATAATCAGAAGAAAATTTGAGCATGTGCTAAAAACATGAAGTTACTGGTGAATGTATGAAAGTTATGGGCACACAGGCTGCTCTTCCCTGTTATTGCTGTGTTTCTAGCAAAAAAAAAAAAAACATAAAAAAAAGGGTATTTAATTATATTTCATATTATTTGATTTTGCATAATTTGAACGTAATTGTTCTAATTAATAATAACTTTAGGGGCCAGAAAAACATTATTTTAAATATTTAGATTTTAAAAAAATCATATTTCTATACGCTCACTACAGGGTAGCAGATGTTTTCTTTGCCACTGCTCCTCTTTCACCTTTCCTCACATCTTCTGCACTTACCGAAACGCCTTCAAAGGAGCTCGTGTTGAGGGCCCTGTAAATCTCGGACGTGATGTCGTGGTTGTTATAGTTGAAATCCTCCAGACGCCGGCCCTTAGCCTTCAGCGGTGCCACAGTCTTATTAAGGGCTAGGGCCAGCGCCCACACTGCATCGTAGGCTAGAGGGGCCTCCTGAAACCCGCCGGTCTCCTCGGGGTTCTTCCCTCCCAGACGAGACATCAAGGCGGCGAGAAACTCCTGTGATGTCTGAGAGAAAAAAGACAGAGAGGACATCAAAGAGCTACGAAATGCAACACTGCAAAGAAGGTTTACATTGACTCATTTTTTATTTGTGTTGCTAGATATTCACATAACTAAAGAAAGAAACACGAAGAGCCACCAAACGAATCGACCCTCAGATCTTCGGAAGTCATTTCTGGTATTCACCATAACGTGTGTATTTGATTTAGGATTTATTTTTACTCTCCTGTAGTAAACACTTGTTCCCACTTCAAATAAACAGAGGAAAAAAGTGAGCAGCTTCAGAGTCGGTCTTTCTGCGACTAGCTGAACTTGGTGGAGATTGGAGTGTTAAAAATAAATTTGGTTCAGAATAAATAAATACTGCTTCTACCATGATGAAATTTAAAAAAAAGCTCCTTCTATGTGCAGCCAACCTGAACTGAAATCTGTCTGCCAAAATATATGCTAACAAGAGGAAGGGTGCATAGCAAATAGCAGCATGTCAGGAGTGGGCCCCACTTCTAATGGTGGAGTTATGCTTTAAGATCACACAGGATTAGCATCTGCGCTAACCATAGGGTCTCTTGTGCTGGCTAGAGGGTACTTGGGCTAGCCAGAGGGGCTTTTGAGGGGCAGTAGAGCTGGGCATAGGGGCACTTGGACCCTTTCAATACCCCTCATGTGGACAGGACCCTAAATAATTTATCTTTTGCTTTTCTAAACAGAATAGCCCTCTGGCATTCAGAGCTGTGTTGGCTAAGCTAACTGCTGTGCGTTTCTAAAAGAATTATGAAAAACAGAACTCCCTGAAAAACTTGTTTGGATTTATCAAACAAGATTTTACTTGTGTTTTCCCCTATTTATGCTAATTTATGCCCATCTAAGCTTGTCATCAGCTAGTCTGGTGATTTAGCCTCCAGGGTTCTCCAAGTGTTGACCAATTACAAATCATATACATTTAAAAAACTAAAAAAAAAAAAGCTCATACAAATCTTCTGGTACCAAAAATCATTTCCTTCGCAGTGATAAGCTACCCATCAGGAGCTCCAGGACCTTTTCCCGGGGGCCTGGGAGTCATTTTGGATAACCTTGATCAGTCATTAAAAATAATATGCAGGAATGAGTGGATGTGAGAAGAAAAAGAAAGGTGGCAGGCAGGAAAAGTACAAGAAAAAAAAAAGCACAAAAATCTGGTTGAGGTGGGAACCAGCTGTCCCCTCCTGCTCAGGAGGGGAGGAGTCACAGAGAAACTCAGAGCTCGCTGAAGAAACCAGGCAAGCCGATTAGGTTCACAGAGTCAGTTACCATGGTAACCGCATTAAAGTTTAACTTAGCTCTCTTTCTGGAACAGAAACCCCGGAGTTTCCCCTCATCTCAGGGTTAAAAAACTGAATCTTCATAAACCTGCTCTCTGGAACAGAGCCCTGAACGAAGGATCAAAAATAAAGCGACTTCAAAAGAAGCAAAATTCCACCCGACCCAACGTAATTAAGCACCTGCAACTCGGAAGAGTTTCATAGCAGGAAAGTAACATTTTTATTTATCTAAAGTTATTGTACAAAGGAAAAAAAGAAAATCAGAGACGGAGTACTTAGTCCCTCGCATGCTGATTCTCCATGCTCATATTCATCTAAGTGTTTCTATCATCTGCCCTGTTAGTCGTCTCATCTAACTTTTGGTGAGGAAGCTGATGAGGGTCCTTTTGGAAATATCGTTAACTGTATCACACATATGTGTCACATATCTTTTTTTTGGTTGCGGTTCCTGATCCCCTGGCATGTTTATTGCTTTGCTAGACTCTTACAGTAATCTTAAGACAGACCAGCTTTCTCCTTTTCTCACAAGCATTTCACTTTAGAACTCATTTTGTGATTAAACACCAATCAAAATTATCTCCCGCTGAAAGCGTGGATACACGCGCGATGGGAAATTATTGCTACCATTCATCATTGTGTCTCTGTGGATTCTTTGAGGCCAATTAGGCCTACACACACTCCAATTCACTTATGTCAAATTCATCTAATTGAAATTCCACCTTGGCATTTAAATCTGCCACTGCCTTCTGAAAACTAGCTGACAATGTGCTTTGCAGACCCTGCAGTATTGGCACAGTAGTTTAATCTGAGTGCTCCATCTAAGAGTGCTATGCCAATTTCAAACTTAGAAATTGAATTTGAATAGACGGACAGGGAGCAGGAGTTCTGGCTGTAATTCTTATCGCCCGTTGAGCAGCACTCGTCAACAGCTAAAGCAGCAGGTAGTGGCAGGTGCTGTATGAATATAAACAACAGCTGCTGATGAAGTGTGAGGGAAGGCGGGAGGGAGGGGAGGGTGGTGGTGAGAAAAGGTGGGATGAGGAAATGGTAAAGGAGAGATGGGTAAACAAGAAGAATGACCGGATGATCCACGGCAGAGTCGGAGAAGGTCGAAGAAAAAAGGAAAAAGGGAGAGAAGAAGAGACGGCGTAAGAGGATTAGAGCAGGTAAACAGAGGAGAGCGACTGCACCTGAGAAGCTAAATGAGCGTCGGACAAAAATTAGAAAAAGGGAGCTGCTGATAATTTAAATGCATAAACTCCCAGGCATTCTCAGCAGTTTAGCACACACATTATCGATTCAGGTCATGCAAAGTTCACTGAAGCTATGACTTTATTGTTCTTAACACGCCAGCCGTTCCTGAAATAACTCGTGCCTCACGAGGATCCAGATATATAAGAGCTGAACCCTGGCAACAGTGAATGAATGACAGCTCAGAATACAGCAGGACAGGAGGAAGTCATCACAGCTGTTTATTTACAAGTGATCGCCTGAAGCTGCGGTGCAAGCAAATTAAATTACATTTAAAGCAATTAAAAAAAGAGCCAAAAACGCCATCGCTTTAATTTCATTAATAAAATACTTTTTGTAATTACTCTCTGCATATTTTAACTAATACTTGAAATGCTTTCAGATGAGTGCAGCTGCTGTTTTAACTTCTAATCTTCCCCGTTTTTCCTCAGGAAGCTTTGCCTTTTCCCGGGCCACCTCTTAATGACTTTCCCGGTTGACTCACAGCACCATTACAGGAAAATTACATTACATCACACCAAGTCCTGGCCATAGACCAACTTCAGTTAATATTGCTTAAAGATTTTTGGACATTAAGTCACGCCGGTTGTGTTCAAATTGTGTTGACAGGTGTGAAGTATATTTAAACAGAGGAAGTGCCTTTAAAGAACACTAAGTGTGCCTCCAGGGAAAGATTTCAGGTGTGGTTCAAGTGCATACAAAGCAGGGATGTCAGAGAATATACTAAATTTGATTATATTATGCATACACTGTTAAATCAAGGAAAGAGACAGACTGGTAAATACTCCAATTAGGAGAATAGAGCATAAACCGACTTATATCAGTAGGACTTGTTTGGTCCTTTTCTTTTTTTAAAACTCTTTTACTCCTATTTTTCATTTAGTTTTATTGACACAGTGATGGTGGGAAGGAACGGCTCCCTTTTAACAGGAAGAGACCTCCAGGCTCAGCGAGGGGCAGCCATCTGCTGCGACTGGTGGTGGGGTGAGGGGAAAGAGAAGAGAGAAAAGAGGAGCATAGGGAGACCACAAACAACTAGCAGCTCTTTTAGGCTGTTTTTTTATATATATATATATATATATATATACACACACATTTATAAAAATGAGACGTAAACAGCATTTCAAAATTACAAAATGTACAATGCTGTGGGCCAGTAGAGGGAACATTTAGGCCTGGATGTGATGATGTTGTTGTAATGATGGCGTTCGTGACCCAGCGATCTCCAGTTTGGAAATACTTTGGGAACAGGACAACCTTAAACTGTGACCAATGAACAGGCAAGTGGGTAAAGCGTCATGCACTGTGAGTCCCTGATGATTATTTGTCATAATGGCAGAAAGACTTTCATTATTCCGTGCTGTTCAAAGCAGAACTTGTTGGGGCTTTGACTGCCCATTTGTCTTGCACCATGTAGGTATGTGTACCTTACATACAAATATAAAGTCAAGTGAAAGATGTGGTTATGTGCAAACTGGAGAGGTTGCAAAATGGCATGAAGACAAGTTTATGGATATTGAACTGAGGAAAAAAAAAGAAAGAAAAAGGAATATCCCTGGACTTTTTCAGGGCACTTCACATCAGGTGCACATCTGTACTGTACACGTGAGTTAACCCTCACACATCCGCTGTTTGCCGCGGCTGCGTACACTTACATCATTACATCATTATCCCCACTTTAATACACAGTAAAAATCCGCAACAAATCCTACAGCTACAGCTCCTCCAGCTAACTTTAAGATGAAATATTACTTGATGTTAGTGGTGGTTTTGTTTTAGAGCCTAGACAAAAAGAACATTCTGCACACTCGTCTGTCTTAAAACCTCATCTGTCGTGCCAGGAAGCAGATGCGAGTGTCGAGATCTGTCTGCACGCACAGATTTCTGAGGAGACGGGCGTGGCACGAGTGAAGTAACGCTCCCTCGTGTTATGTTTTCAACAGTTCTACATTTCCCGATTTTTAGTACAGCTGGTTTTGACACCTGGTGCGTACTGCACCCATCTGATCTGGACCACGTCTTGCAAATTCAAAGGAGCAGAGCATCCTGAATCTGCCTTATGAGTGTACAAAGGAAAAGAGATTAAAAATAAAAATCTTTCCTTTCTATTAAATTTATGCAGGGTTGCCAACTCTTACAGTTCTGGCACTTTTGACTTCACTGGTACACTCTCTCATGCTGCCCAAACAAATCACACGCCAAATAATATTAAGCCTCAAAGCGCCCTTCCAGCTTCCAGCTGTTTGAGTTCATTAAATACCTGCACGTTTCCAAAGCATCGGAGTTGTGCAGATTTATACACATTTATGCGCATGGCACAACAGCGCTAACTTCATTAAATATTCATAACTATGAATAAGGCCTTTTCTCAACGCAGACAGGACTCGTGAGGACCTTACGGTA
>VUQG01011022.1:3164-17769 GCA_015106755.1 Etia nguti | reverse complement strand
AGACCAACAAGTTATTTATAGCAGTTTAAATACGAGCATTCAGTTTTTGGCAAATACCGGAAATCAGTTTTTGGCAGACGATCACGTCGCGGCAAAATGTTGAGGAAAAGCACCGAGTTTTTTAAATGGACTAACAATGAGGTGGAGTTGTTGCTGTGAGTAACACAAAAGTACAAAGTTGCAAAAGTGAGTGAGAGTTAAAGAATTTGAAGAAAGGCTATCTGGAGCATGTACAAACTGATATTAATCTTTAATAGGGCTGTCAAAATTGAGAGCAAACAAAACAACTGCTGTATAATGCCCTCCGCTATCTTGGTGTAAGTGGTCACATGACTGCATCATATGACTAACATGCGTCATCGTTTTCAAAAGTTTGCGTTTTCGCTGTCCACACTGGTCCACGAAAGCTCCGTTTTCAAATGTATGCGTTTTCGAGAGCGTTGTCAAAATGCTGCGTTTTCCTTGAGCGAAAACGCCGTCTCGGTGTCGACGGGAGGCCAAAACGGAGAGAAAAAAAGGGGGTGTCCGTGTCTGTGATAACTACGTCCACACTAATGCGTTTTCGTTTGAAAACGCATTAGTGTGGACGTAGCCTAAAACTCCTAACGGCAGTTATCACAGACACGGACACATGGGACGTGTTTTTCAGGCTTAGACTTCAGGCCAAAAACCTTTATGTGATTCATTTAAATATTATCCTTCCAAGATTTAGCACTCTGTAAATGAAAACCCCCCCAAAAAGCATATGTAATAAGATCTAAATATCAATTTGACAGCCATGAAAATGCAGTTGAGATGAGATGAAATGCGTTTTAGTTTTTAACCAGATTAGTTGATTGCAAATATGTAATTTCTTCACACAGTATCCCTCTGGGAGTGCTCTGAGCAATCTAAGACCACTGGCTTGTATTGACAGCACCACTACCTCTAGACCTGTCCCAACATCAGCAGTGCATGCTATTGAATGCCTGTTCACTCAGTAATAAAGCACCACTTATTTGAAATACAATTACTGACAGAGGACTTGTTTGTCTTCAGCCTCTTCTCTGTTGCCGGGTTTAAAAATGGCGGGTTTGCTTCTTGTGAAAGAATTATTCTCATGACTCATCCAGGGACTTCACTCCCCTGCCAATCAGTGGCATGCAGTCTTTTGATGTCACATTTCCGGCTCATCAACTCTTCCCTGGACCCCATGCAGCCTCAACTCCCTTGACCCGCTCAAAATCGTCTCTTTTACCTGCTCTGGCCTATGGTTCACTATGAACGTCCATACCCTAAAGACCACCTCCCACTGATTTTAGAGGATCTACAAATGACCTAGCCCCACTGTCCACTTATAGCCTTATAGAGATCATGTGAAGTCCTGTAAGGAAACTCAGGCCAGGAAACTCAGATCTCTCAGGCCAAAGCCTCCACATGCACTCTGGACCCCATGCAGACACTATTGGTCAAGCCATGTCTGTGCCCCCTTATAGATGATCTCATCAACTCTTCCCTGGAGTCTGAAGTGGTTCCCTCAGCTTCAAAACTGCATAAGTTACTCCCGTCCTCAAGAAGCCAGATCTGGAGCAAAACAACCTTAACCATTACTGACCCAATACTTCAAAAGAACAGAGCCCAGCTAACTATCAAATGTCCAACCATGAGCTTTATGAAGCCTTCCAGGCTGGCTTCATCGCACACCACAGCACTTAGACTGTTCTCATCAAAACAAGTAACAGCCTTCTCATTGCTGCTGACCCTAGCCATATTAGCATCCTCAACCTTATGGCCTTATCTACCTTACCTTTGACATGTTTTTTCCTCGTTTCCTTCTTTCACATCTGTCTGACTATCTTGGCCCAACTAGTACAGCACTCTCTTGGTTTCCATTGTGTCCAACCAAACACAATGGAAGGCCCTCGCTCTGCCCCTGCCCTAGTTAACCAAGGTGTGTCTCAAGGTTCTGTGCTTGGACATTTTCTCTTGATTTACATGATCCCCCTTGGTTAGATCATTTGTCGCTGTGGTCTCTGTTTCCGTTCCTATGCTGATGACACTAAACTTTATCAGTACCAAACCTATCACACTCCATAGTCACTTGTCAGCTGTCTGAAATTAAAACAAGGATGTCATCTAATTTACTCAAGCTCAAAAGTAATGAAATAGATCTCCTAATTGTGACCCCCAAGGCTGTATTCTGGAAGACTGGAATTTTACTCCTTGACAGGCAATGATGCCAAAGATATTCAAAGCTCACCTCGTCCAGTACAAATCTTAAGTTATTATTATTATTATTTTTATAATAATAATGATAATTATAATGATAAAATCAAATCAAATCACTTTCATTGTCACATCACATATGCAGGTACACTGGTACAGAACATGCGAGTGAAATTCTTGTGTGCAAGCTTCACAAGCAACAGAGGTGTGCAAAATACAATAACATAAGAACAAAGCAAAATATAGGAAAGGGAATCTGAGAATTATAAGAATAAATATATGTACAAATGTACCTGATGGAAAAAGCTGTCTCTCAGTCTGCTGGTTTGGGACTGGATACTGCAGTACCTCCTGCCTGATGGAAGTAGTCTGAACAGTTTATGGCTGGGGTGACTGGAGTCCTTGATGATCCTCCCCACTTTCCTCAGGCACCGCTTCCTGTAGATGTCCTGGAGGCAGGGAAACTCACCTCCAATAATCCTTTCCGCACACCGCACCACTCTCTGGAGAGCTTTGCGGTTGTAAGCGGTGCTGATAATGATAATAACAATAATAATAATAATAATAATACTAATAATAAACAAATGTGTCTGGATTTTATTCATTTTTTAATAAGATTATGGACTTAGATAATAAATTCCATCCATTTTTTTACACTTTTATGCTGAGAAAAGTTTTTTAGAGTGGTGATCCTCTTGCTATCTTTACTTCTAAAACAACTTGGCCCCTCTGATTCTCCTTTTTTGTAAGATCATGTTACTGACCACTGTTAACATCATTAGCTCTAAGAGGTGTTTGTTGCCAGGGTGCCAACTCTTTAAGAAACAGGGTCTGCGACATGTGACCTACAGACCTTAGCAACCCAATTATTTGTGCCATATTTGATACTAAGTCACTAACTGAAGCTTTATTTCATTTTCCTGTGTGGACTCATTGTTAAACTGTCTCCGGGCAGTTGACAGTCATATCAGTCTTTCCCACGGGAGATTATGTGTTAGATTTCGATATTTGGAACGTATGAGTGAGGAAAGAGGTTATTCATCCATATTACGTTACATTGCAAAATAACCAAACCTTTTCCAAACATTTTGGCATCTTATATGCAACGAATAACAAAGAAGTTACAGATAACGACTGTGTTGCTCATGTAGAGAACCTAACAGACTGCCATAGCTCATTTAGCAGACAAAATTCAAGGTGTGGACTTGTTTGTCTTGACTTTCAGTCTGACTCAAGCTTTTCAGCCTCTCACTCAACCTACACCTCCACCACAACCATGTAAGCTTTGGTTCATAATAGCAATAACACTAGATTTCCAGCTCTGTGCCCTCTTGACACAGGTTGACAGTAACCGACGCCCTGCACTGACTGCAATCACAAGAGTTATCTAGATTTAATGGTGAGAAAACCAGCAGCAGTGATTTGTTTTTGTTTTACCTAGCAATGTTTTCATGTCAGAATGGAACACACATTACTTACAGCGAAACGTTTTCAGTTTTGCCCGAGGGAATCAAAACCTCTGGCATTCAAAACAGACACGAGCCCAGTGGGGATCACATCTGGTACGGCACGTACAGCAAGCTGTCACAGAGCCCGTTCGGCGGCATTCCCCGGTGAGGTTCAGGCTTGTCCCCATCCTTTGCCACAAGCAGCAAGTTGGAGGTTGAATAATCTAGACATCTTGGTTGTCCAAGGTGGGCAAAGATAAAGCTGAGACTGTTTAATCAGTATTTTTTACGCTGTGCTCGTGATAGGGGAAAAGAAACAGGCTGATCTTAAGGTTAAGTTAAAAGGAAGGAAGATAGGGTCCATTATTTTAAGACGTTTCCTTTTCACATACAGCAAATTTTATAATTCATCCTTTAAAATTGTCTTTTCTATTTTTAAATCAAGTGAAGAAGATAGCTTTCAATCAAGCCATCTTCTTTTTAAGATAAAAGGGATGGTGAACGAAATGAAAATGTGGTGAGGAGATCTGTGACTTTGGGTTTTAAGATAAAATGTGCCTGTTCCTGAAACAGTGTTGATTGCCTGTGCTCACAGATGGAAAAGCAAATTCCAGGAGACTAGAAATAATTGTTTTTCTGGGTTTTACTGTGGGCCTTTCTCTGTTTGTGCTTCCTTTCCTATCTTCACCGTTCTATTGAAGTAAAGGCTAAAGAGCCCCCTCAAAACATGAATGCTTTTTAGACTGCAGTCTCTTGGGTGGTCTGACTTTGTGAGTGGGAAATCTGAGTTGAGGGGGTATTGCTGATTCAAATTCTCACTGGGAATTTGGAAATTCCAACTTCAGATTTATTCAGGAACGCACCAAAAGAGACTTTTTAGTAGGCCAAAAGGTCCTTTGAGTTGAGTTTGAGTTGGCTTCAGTATGGTGTCCAGAAACCTTAATCCCTGATTGACTGTACTGAAATTAGGTGAAGTTTTCCAGGACGATTTAACAGTTTCCAACCTGAGTAAATTACAAAGGAAAAAGAGATTAATATAAAAAAAAAAAATCAGTCAAAAAATATAATTGAGAGAAAAATACACTAAATTATTAAATAATTCCCCCTCTGTTAACAAGAAAATGTGGAAGAAGAAAAAGAAATCATAATAACAAGAATGATACGGGAGGGAGCCTGTTTGTTGGGGTGTGTGTGTGTGTTGCAAGGATGTGCCGTTTAGGTGTGAAAGTGTGCCAGTCAATGATTATTGGGGAGTGTCGTGTTGAATCCCATTAATCTTATGTCATACTGAATTGCATTTGCCCTCATGAGCGAAGCGGTGCTGTTTACCTTGGCCTTGGAGTGTGAAACTTGAGTGAATTGCTTATTTTGCTTCTGATGTAAGTGATTGCTGCTGAATGAAGGAGAGAGATGTAGTCTGACCCAGCATGTACATGTATGTAACAAAGCCAAGCCAGAAATATCTAAAGTCTGCAGTCATACTGGTATTTGAATGTAACAGAGCAGATCTTTATTGAACTGAAGCTAATGCAAAGCAGTGCAAAGAGGGGAGAGTCCCAATACAAGGATGTTAGAGTGTTACATTTATAGTGACCTTATTCAATGTTTTAGTAACATTTCTAAAGAGATCAGGCCATAAGAAATACTGCCAATAGCGGAAAAGCCTCTGTGTCTTCTCAGCAGTGTGCACACAAATGTTTCACCCCTCACCTAAGAGGGTAATGAAAACTTATGGAGAGTCATTTAACCCTTAATGTGGGTGGTCCTGAGAGTTGTTAAGCCTTCAAGTCAAGAGAGTAATTCAGGGTCACATGAGCCAAGGTGTGGTCCATGACATGGGTCATTACCATCTGAGTGGTCAAGGTGTGGATCTTCTGTGAAAATTGCCCCACCCCGCCATTATATGAGCTATTAAGGTTACACGGGTTAAGGCATGAGTGGCGTTTAAATCGCCTGAGAAGGGATCTGAAGACTGGAACATCCTTTCTCCTGTAAGTGCAGGTGTATGGCCGAGTCTCATCCTGTGTTGTGCCATGGGTATGTGGTTTGGTTTTTTTTGGTTTCTCCTGTGTGTATTTCAAGCCCTTAAGACTACTGTGAACAGACATCCACAGATTTCAGGTCTTATAGTGCAGTAATTTCTCATAATGCCACCCTGTTTACATTTTCAGGTATTAGAAGCTAACCTCTTGCTGTGTGTTTAGACTGGAGTTTGTTTTAGTTCAGTTCAGATAGTTTGTGCCACCCAGCTGCTGAGCTCAGGAGTGTGAAGGAGGTGTACACAGAGTCAAAAGGAATTATTTTAGCAGGATGGGAAAGAAAAATTATCCCTGCAACTGCCGAGTAAACATCACGAAGGGACACTAGTGATTTTTGTGTTGTAAGTGTTTATGTACATCAATAACTTGCACGGTAATAATCGTTTTAAGTTTTTTGTGATATTTTTACCTCTAATTTTTACCTACATATCTACTCAACTGCTTCCATTTTTCTCCCACCTGACCTCAGACGTCCAACACCTTGTCCTGGGCTTTGTACCTCTTAGCGAGAGACAGCAGGGCTCAGGATCGACTTTACAGCGAGGTGAATTCGGTTTGCCCTGACAAGCGGGAGCCAACCATGGACGACCTGAGCAGGATGCCCTTCTTGAAGGCCGTCATAAAGGAGACATTACGGTGAGCTGACAGCTGTTTGCATCTGTCTCTCAAAGGAGTCAAGTTTTTTTTAACCGTAAGCATTTTAACCGAGGACCTGATGGTTTTAAAAACAAGTCTGTAATTCAAAAATGATCTAGAAACATGTGATGTATTTTACAGCTGCATGCTGGAAATCATGAAGTTGGTGTTTTGCAAAGAGATAAAAGATCTTTAAGGATTCACTCACTGAATGTTTTCAAAACGTGGCTGTCCAATCATCCAAATTGCACAAGTGAGTGATGTGAAGTCATTCGTAACAGGGAACAGTTTGAGTTTGCGACAAGCAGTAACAAGATTTTGTGAAAATTGGGATTTTTTAAATGCCTCTCGTTTACTTCACATCCCTCCAAGGATTTGAAGGGATGAGAAAGTTTTCACACACAGGTGGTAAATACTGGTGGAAGACAGAACTGGAAACTTCATGAAGCTTGCCAACAGAATGATAAAGTGCTCTGAAACCTTCTGGTAGACAGCAGAGTTGAAGTTGGACATGATAAAAGGAATAGTTCTCCAGGCTTCTTGAAGGACATTCAAAGCTCTTCTTTGGATGTTTCTGCCTTTTGTTCTGTTCTCTGTCAACATGATCCCACACTGCTTCAATAATGTTGAGGTCCGGGCTCTGGGTAGGCCAATCCATGACTGATAGTGTTGTATTGTGTGTTTTTCTATCCAGGTATGATTTTACTGCATTGGCAGTGTGTTTGGGATCATTGTCTTGATGAAAGATGAAGCTGCTGTCAATCCGATGCTTTCCAGCACTTTAAAAAATGACAGTCTGGCCCTTTGGAAGCAAATTATAAAGAAACGAGGGTTGGCTGAGGACATTTAAACAGTATTTTATGAGAACGGCCCAACCCAGCAATGTCAAACTGTTTTAAGATCACTTACTTAGACAAGTCAGAGCTGCTTTGACAGCAGCATGTGGTTAAATTGAGTTTTAGTCTTAATAAAATCGTGCTTTTGTAGCCCTATGCTTCAGTTCCACAGGTTATAAGCATCAGGATATTTAGCGGTAAAAGTTCATACTGAGTGAGTTCAAGTCTGTGAAAAACTTCGGCTACATATGCGCACCTGGTTTTTTTTCTTTGAAAATTTGATTTAATGAAGCAGACACAGGAAGTTCTCATGCTGAATATGTTGTTTTGGTCTATTTCCTGCCTCTGTGGGTGCAGAATTGAAACCCTTGTGGTATTTGCAAATATTCAGGTGGCTGCTTGTGTACAAAATGGTTTGCTCAGTGTGTGTCATCACCTTTGAAACTCAAGTGCATGCTGTGTTGTTCTTACACCGTCACACACCTTAGATGACTAAATTTCAGATAGGTGTGTTTTTATGAACGAAAAAAACCAGTAACAATCCCGAGGATTACTGATGGCGTTTGCTGTGTTCCCACTTCTCTGTCGTCTCTGTGACAGACACCTATCAAAAACCCTCAGTCAGCAAATCACATCACATCACAGTAAGAATAAGAACAGAATACACCTCTGCCAAGGCTGAAAACTCCCTCCATGCCAAACTCAGAATGGTGACATTTTGTTGAGAAATTAATGACAATACCATCCTTAAAAAATAAATAAATAAATTTTGGTATGTACTTTTAAAGATGTGACACAAAACATTTAATTTTGTCCTGCCTTGCAAGGTTCAAGACTTCTGCCACAAATTCCTGGTGATGGATCCAGTTTCTCAAGTTGCTTCTAACCTCTGGTAGCATATTTCAGGAAGATGTGTGCTCGAGTTCCTGAGAAATCCCACAGACATCCTCAGTGGCGATAATGGTCGTCTGGAGTGGAGCATAGCTGGAGTGATGGTGCCTTTCCAACACGGTTTGGTCAAACTGTGACCTCAAACATTTAGTGGCGACTCTGATCATGACACAGCAGGAAAATGAAGCATTTCTTTAATTTTCTTTAACTTTGAGAATAAAGTTCAACTTTTAAAAGGAGAACAATCAGCAGATTAAGTTCTTTCTAACTAACGGTGAGTTCAGGGTCAAACATGGGTCAGAAAATGAAGAATGATACTAAGTAAGCAATTCTTAAGCCACATAGCTGTGTCATTATTTCTTTCCTTTTTAAAAAAAAAAAGTTAAATCAATCATGGCAGTGACAATGCCAGAGTCAAAAGATCCTTCAGGATTATTTGCATTTTGCACCCATCCCAACGGGTTTTATCCCACAGAGGGCGATGATTTAATTCAGCCTGTATCATTAAGAGGGGTAAAGGTTCACAATGTTAAAGTTACATGTTTCAGTGTTTTTGCACTTTGAAGGTCTTGTACTAATTGATTTATTGCGAATGACCTCTTGTGACCCATCCCCAGCAACTTCATGTTCCACACTTAATGAACTGCTCTGTGGAGAAGCAGCTGTGACTGGAGCTTTCAGAAAAAAACAAGTCCAAATCTGCCTGGAAAGCTACCTGTGTACTTAGTTGCATACAGTTATTTTGGCCTCGGTGGAGCTCTGTCTAACCGCCCTTCTGGTTTAAAAGTAGTTGTATGGTGGTGGTGGTGTTTTTTTAAATTTTCTGTGTGTATAGTTAAGCTGTTCCAGCCAGATTGGTAGTGTTATGAAGGGCAGGTCTTGTTCAGTGAGAACCATCGCTAAATTAAAGCTGGTTTTATCTGTAAGGACAAACTGTTCTCCAGTAGTCAGCTCTGACCCGTCCAGTTCTCCCAGCTGTAACACAATACCTCCATGTGTACACAGATTTTTTCACAGGAATCTGTGCAGTCATGTGGAAAGCGAAGTACCCGCCATGATTCAGTAGCTTTTAGCAGCAATAACTTGCAGTAATGGTTTTCTTTATGACTTTATCAGTGTCATTGTGGAGGTTTTTGGCTCAGTCTTCTTTTCCATGCTGCTTCAGTTCATGGAGATTTGTGGCCATTTTTTTTGCATAGCTCTCTTAAGGTCAACAGCATCAGTCAGGTTGGGGACTGGAGTTTGACTGGACCATTGCTGTGCTTTGGATCATTGTCCTGTTGCATGACCCAGTTTCAGCCAAGCTTGAAGTGTCAGACAAATGTCCTCAGGTTTGACTCTAGAATATTTTGGTATACAGAGGACTTCATGGTTGACTAAACAAACCCAAATCATCACCCCTCCGCCATCGTGCTGACAGCTCGTATGAGGTGTTTTGTGCTGATATGCTGTGTTAGGTTTTGTGCATTTTGACCAGATGTCTTCACTTTGGTCTTGTCTGTTCTCACCCTGTGGAAAAAAATTAGTTCCTACACATAATTACTGTCAGATTTATGAAACGTGTGTACCGGCCTATTTTTTTCTTCTTAAAACTGTGCTTATGTTATCAGTCAGTCAAACCAGAATCATATAGAATCGACAGCCTTGCGCAGCCTCCATGAAATTTGCATACCATCTGCAAATTGCTCCGGCCCCATTTATCCATATAATGAACCATGTACCTCCATGTACTGTACCATGTACGGAGAAAGCAGTGACAACGTTGTAAGAGGAAAGCCTGCACCTCTAAGGCAAGAAATAAGGAGAACGTCTGACGACTGTAGAAAATTAAATAATAGAGTGCAGCAGAAAGAGCTGAGTATATCTCCATTTTCACCCTCACCTATGGTCACAAGCTTTGGGTTGTGACCAAAAGAATGAGATTGCAGATACAGCCGACGGAAATGAGCTTTTCCTTAATGATAGTATTTTGTTTTCATTGCATGCATTTTTTTTTTTCTTTCAATTCTGAGCATCTTGTGGCTTATGGTGTTTAGAAAAACTCTAAATAATGACCAAAAGGTATCAATATTGTTGTTGTTGTTATTATTATTATTTTCATATTTATGCTGATGCAGGCTTACTTGTGGTTCCTAGAGTATTTAAAAGTAGAATGGAAGGCAGAGCCTTCAGCTTTCAGGCCCCTCTTCTGTGGAACCAGGTCCCAGTGGAAGCAGTAATGCTGGACTGCATGTGATTGTGAGAAAAGTTTTCCCATGACTGTTCACTATTCACTTCGTCCACTTCCACACTTTTCTATTTACAGCTCCTAGACTTCTAACTGGTACAAACAAAATAGATTATATGACTCTTGTGTCATGCAGAATTTATTTGAAAATATTATTTACATATTTTGTCTTTGAGTCACTGTGACTATCTTCTCAATAACTTCTCAGTTCTCCAATTGCACTTAGAGCATAAAATTACAGTGACTGGACATTCCCTGCTATTTTCCCCTCTAAAAAAAAATGATATTTCAGTAAAAAGAAAGCAATAAGAAGAGATCATTTCAAGGAAGTGATTTTCTGATTAATTCATTTACTGAAATAAAGAGTTTGAGTCTGATTAGACTTTGATGACGCTCCATAGCAGAGCGAAGTGTACCGAGGATCTGTCCAGGGTCTGTAGAGTACACTTAAATTACCACATATGTTAGAATTTAACTGCCAAGTCTCATTTTTTGAGAGCTCTTGTACATAAGAAACGCTGATCGTTTGGTTCTGGGGGAATTTATTTTTAAAGGGATGCTGTCACTGCTCTGAATGCACCGTGATGGTCTAATGAACTTCCTTAGTTGAGTGTTTCTTCCAGGTTTTTGTGAATTCTGAAATAGTTTAAGGTTTCTAAGACTGTCTCTACTTAACAATAAAGAGCAGAAGAAGAAGCAGAACCCCCACCCATGAGGGGCAGCCAATCAGAAGAAAGTTCTGAGGAAGTTTAGAGGCTTGTTTCAGACATAGGTCGGACTGGGGCATGCCCTGAGGCACAGTATAAGACAATTCACTTTTTAAAAAAAAAACTGTGAGTCATGCAAAGCTCCTCTAGTAGAGTAAGAATGAAAACAAGGAGTTGGAAGTGAGCCAAATCAGCCCTCTTTCAGTAAACATCTGCCCTTTGTGCCCTCACATATTTTATCCAACTTCTGGTGCAGCTTACACAAAAACCAACATGTCAGCTGCGATTGATTACAAAGCTGGTCTTATTGGAGGCTGATTTGTTTGTTTCTTCCTCAACCAGCCTGTATCCAGTGGTTCCTGGAAACGCACGGTTTGTTTCGGAGAGCGAGGTGATTCTGGACAACTACTGGTTCCCAAAGAAGGTAGGAAGACACGGTTACACACATACACTCATATGTCTTTAAGCATCTTTCTAAAATAAGCTGTATTCCCGCCCCCTTTTTCCAGACTCAGTTCCATCTGTGCCATTATGAAGCCTGCCACGACGAGTCCGAGTTCGCGAATGCAGAGCACTTCCTCCCGGAGCGGTGGTTTCGCAGTGACACGCCGAATAACCGCAGCGACAGAGCCAGGCCCGGCTTCTACCAGCATAACCCTTACAGCTTCATCCCATTCGGCGTCGGGGTGCGAGCCTGTGTGGGGAAGAGGGTGGCAGAGATGGAGATGCACTTTGCTCTGTCCAGGGTGAGCGATGCAGAGCTGCTCTCTCCTGGATAGTACTTTTTTAAGGGTGCTTTTTGTACCCTTTGCACAATCTTTACACACAGGGGGGCAGCTGCATTCCTCAGGAGGATTGGCTTTTTCCAGCCTCCCTCACCTGCTTCTAGAAAGCACCATGTGGTAGAAATTGGTATTGCATGAAAATATAGCCCAGCCCTAGTTTGACTTGACTTAACGTCCATTTAACCCAGAACACTGTTGTAGTTTCTTCACTTTCTGGTGATGGTATTAGTTAAATTTGAAAAGGTTGTTGGCATTTTCTCAGGGTTTGTTTTGTTTTTGTATTATTGTAGGTTTTAACTTACAATATAAAGGGTCTGAATTGAATTGAACTGAAATGTTTTAAATATTTTTAAACCCAGGACTTTTAAATAAGTTTTAAATAAGTACCTCTTTCTAATAAAACTAAGAATAAATGCCGAAAATGACACTAGATGTTCTCTCCAAGTGAAGGGAGCTGTAGAACCTTATCTTTCTGCAGCCTACAGATGCTGGCTGAGCAGTAGGAAACTGATAAACTGGAAATAAAAACAGTAATAAAATGATTAGCGAGTCCTTAGAGGGAAATAAAAAGAAGAAAAGCTGCAAGAAGGAATTTTTACAAACCCTGCGTTTGGTAATTATGACTGATGGCAAAAAAAGAAAGAAAGATGAATGCCAAACAAAATAGAAAAGCTGATTCTTATGGAGCTCCAGAAGAGCTGGGTCCTTTAGAAACAATTGACGTCTGCCTGCGACATGATGAAAACGACCAATAAATTCAAAGCACTTGTGTGCACTGAGCAGACAGGCATGTTGTATCATTTTCAAGGACATCTACAGACTGTTGAATACTTATGAAGAAGCCGGCTCACTTAAAGCGACATTTCAGGCTTCTGTTAAAGGTCAGCGCCTTTAGAGCACCACAGATTTTGTATTTTTAACCTTTTTGTTTATATTTAAACGGCGAATGGTCACGGCAGATGGCTGCCCGTCACTGAGCCGGGTTCTGCTGGATGCTTCTTCCTCTTAAAAGGGAGTTCTTCCTTTCCACTGTTGCCAAGTCCATGCTCAGAGGCAATCTTTTGATTGTTGGGGTTTTCTCTGTCTTTACCTTACAATACCCTTCTGAGACCCAGATCATTTAAGTGCTGTGGACAAAAGAAACATGTTACTTTTTTTTTTTTTTTTTTTAAATCTTCTGCCCCTCGTAGTGGACATTGGGTCCTGCTTGATTACAGAATGATGTTATGTGATGATATTGTTTTTTTATTTTTATTTGTATGTCTGGTAAAATTTATTTTTATTTAATGAACATTTAGTTGGATGAAGGAGAGACTTCTGAATACAAAAACATCATTTTAAAAAGGAAGGCGAAAGCTCAGAGGGGGACATCCCAGGTTTTTAAAGGGCTGAGCTGGGGCAAAATGACAACGCCTGACATTTATTATGGATGATAAATATTGTGTAAGTTTGGGCGCTGATGTTGTGGGAAGGCAAACGTCTGCTCATCTGCACGAGCCTGGTCTCTGCACACTGATGCAACCTTGTTGCGCTTTAGGGCATTATTCTTTTCATTGACAGATTGCCTAATCTTAAATAATCTGTCTCAGCTTGTTGAATTTTCTATAACTACGACCTGTTATATCTGTATTCAAGTCATGTCAGAGATATGAGCATATGAACACAGATATGCTGAAGAATGTTTGAGCTGCTTTCAGAGATGAGAATCTCCCTGTGGTTTGTGTCTTTTGACATTTTCAAAAGCCAGGTTGCCTAATTAGCGTTTTAATGCAAACATCAGTCTTGGTGGTTGTGGGAAGCGTTGTTCTGTTTTCGTGTTAAAAACAATTTTAACCCAATAGGTTCAATTGTTTTCAAAGTGAATTCATAAAGAAAGGAGAAGTACAGTTTAATGCACTTTTAGTATATATGTTATGTTCTGCAAATCAACAGAGTAAATAACTTAGGTAATCAAACTTTTAGCACCAATATTTGTGTGCATGTGTGTGGTTGCGTGTGTGTGAATTCTACTGAAAAAGCTGGCACGTCCTCCTCTGAGCTTCCACTCTCCTACTGTAATGTTTGGCCCTCCTCCACCTCGCCCCATGCCAACAATAACTCAAACTCCCCTTCTAAAAATTCTGATTATTCCAGAGGTTGTTATTTTCCCCCTTATCAGAGACATCAAGATGATTTATAACTTTGATCTTGAAGAATATGTCTCAGATTATTGATTTGACAGAGTATATCATGCTCCAAAGGGTATTCTGGGTAAAATCTTTTCTCTCAGTCATAAAATGGGAGATACTAAGTCCTGCTGTCCACTACAAAGGACAGTGAATAAAAGTTTGGGATTGAAAGTGTTAAAATTACTGCACATTTCTGAAATCCTACTAAATTGAAGATAACAATCTAATATATAAAAAAACAGTTTGTGTTTTACCGATACAATCATAATGTCATATGGCTTAACCTCCCTCGCCATAAAATGTGGAAGCTGCAATTTCCATTATGTTGAAAAGAAAGTCCATGTGCTCTGTTAGCACAACCTCCACAAATGTGGCATCAATAGAAAGCCCAGGATTTCCCCTTGACATCCGTACAGTAGGACTCAGATACAGTGAATAATTTCGGTTGATGTAGAGGTCTCCAACTTATGAACCTCACACCGACAAAATAAGGAAAAGCACAACAGGTCTACTCTAAAAAATTCATGATGTGGAGGGAAGGTCTTTCTGAAATGAGGCCATTAGTGTCTTAGTGTTATGTTGAAATGTAATATAATAATTTTATGACAAAAAGATCAAGAATTTTATAAGCTGTGGTCTTAAAAATTGCATTAACTTGCTTGT
>VUQG01011021.1:3548-19733 GCA_015106755.1 Etia nguti | reverse complement strand
TATATTATTTTATTTGTATTTCTGGTTTTATTGTGAAGCACTTTGTGATTTTTATCTGTGAAATGTGCTATATAAATAAATTTTACTTACTTACTACTTACTAAGTTGCAGGCTGCACATAGTCCTGAAAGCAACATAGGTTTTTCTACAAGAAATGAAATATCTTGGGTAATATCCAGTGCACAATAACTGCATGGAAATAAAAGAAAAATATTTTCAGCCACTCCCTTATTCACAAGGGGTCACAACAGCGAGCCATGCTGCATGTTTATTTTGATGTAATCTACCTGACTACCTGATGCAACCCCAAAGAGCTTTGAGTCTCCAAGGTAATTGCATGGAAATATGTTAAATTTATTAGTGGATGTAGAATGTGAGGGGGAAAATGGAAAAGGTTCACTCAGTTGCATAACAGTGTGCTGTGGAACAGAAAGCCAGCAGGACGCCAGACTGATAATAACTGCAATGGAAGCGCTCAGCGGGAGGCATCTTAATTCAAATTATGTCTAAATTTGACCATTATATATTAAAGCTTTAACGTAAGAGTCATAGCAATTTCTGAAAAAAAAAAAAATACAGCCCTTTGTTTTTTGCAATTTTGCAATCTTGAGAAATAAGCACTAACTTCCTGTTTTGGTGAGGAGCGACATAAATACTGCTCATTTCTGTATCTGTATCTTTAGCACGATACCACAGCTAGGAAATGATTACCTAGCAAAGCAAAGACATTAAAAACAGGAGGAAGTTGCTAAAGGATAAAAAAAATCTGGCTACCAACATCCCTAATCATATAGCCACTCTCTTAAAAGCTTATCCAACTAGGATCACTGGGCAGCTGGAGCCTAACCCAAGAGATAGAAATAGAGATGGGAGGACACCAGAGCACCTGGACAAAACCCAGGCTTAGAGAAAATACCTAAAGCCCATACAAGCTACACACACACACACACACACACACACACACACACACACACACACACACACACACACACACACACCGTGTTGGAATCAAACCCAGTTATTGTATGCATAAATTTGTCTTAGAACATTCTCATCTAAGCTATAAAAATAACAGCATCTACTTTAATAAATAATACACACATTGTTGCATTCTCAGTTAATTTGTTCCTGATAAATGTATTACAGCAATAGTTTTAAATCTTATTTATTTATTTACCGTCACTCTCCACTGGACCCAATTTGAAAACACTAATATTGCAAAATGATGTTTTCATGGCACAGATAGCAAGATCTATCTATCTATCTATCTATCTATCTATCTATCTATCTATCTATCTATCTATCTATCTATCTATCTATCTATCTATCTAGTCTACTGAAACACACTACATCTGAGCTCAATGAATATCAAAATCACTCATCTTTTTATCCCTTTTGCTTGATGTCTTATGTTATTCAGATCACACTGGCACCACTCACAGTCATGCTGGTAAAACATTGAAGTTTTATGACGGTTTATCTAAAACAGAAGCTCTAACAATATCAGCATTTCACAGCTATACCATGAATATTGTACAGTGCTTTCACCCACATTTTGAGGTTGTAACTGTATTTCACGGTGCGTTTCCTTGTTTAAATACAAGCGTAAGAAGCAGAACGGAGAAGGAAATAAGCGAGCGTGCTCATGTGGTGGTGTATGACAGACAGACTCTGACAGACTGCTCACAGTCCTGAAAAACAGGCACTTAAAGTGTAATGGTGCGTGACTTTTTTCGAAGCAGTCAGGGCCTCAATGCTAGAGTCCTGCAGTGTTGCCCTGGAAACACTTTCAGTCGTGTCTATTACTGAAAACACAGGTTTATGACACACCCTGAGGCACACCTGTACTGACAAACAAAAAAGAAAAAGAAACACACAAATCTCTTCCTTCCAAAAACCTACAGGGAACTTTAAAGGCAGATGATTGGACTCTGTTATTATTTTTGGGTCTAGTTGTATAATCGGACAGCTTCCTCTTTGGGTGGTGTTAAAATGTTGAACCAAAGGTGCCAGACCTGAAGAGAATGTATGTGACGTCCACCCGCTCACCTTGACGTCTCAGGGGCGTGTCACGTGTGTCAGCTATTGATTGTGCATGAGAAAGTGGTGGAGAATTTACAAAGCACACAGCCGAGAGCACTAGCTAGATTTGTGGCTGTTAATGTTAATGTTTGTTGTTGAACATTTTACTTTGCCTATGGGAAGCTATGTTCCACGAAAATGAAGACAGAGTCATGAAGGATTCAAGGATTTCCTCAGGCAGATTTCCATGCCAGGAAATATCTGCTCCTTTAGTCAGGTAAAGTTAAATGGTGGCGGTGGTGTTGGTGTTGGTGGCGGTGTATCACCTTTTCCTTAATGTGGAGGGAAACACATCTTAACTCAGAAACAGCAGCTGGATCTGGTTTCAGTCAGGATTATTGATCCAGATCGTTCATACAGATACGCTCATATCTAGAAATCACTTCCTTATGCCGCTGCAAACCTCTGATCTACATCAAATACCATTAAAGTCATTTTTAAATCACATAATCGAATTATTTACATTTTTTATTTGTTGTTATTTTGTATTTGCAAAGTATTCACACATTTTTAAGGACTGATGTTACTGGTTATATAAGAAAAGATGAGAGGATGCACCTGATGTGCCACTAACAATGACGCTTTCCATAGATGTGAAAGAAGACATTTAGTTATGCAGTCAATTCACTTACTCACTGTTGTTCTGCTTGTTATTTAAAAAAATAGGAAGCAAAGTTTAGCGAGTTATACATGCAAATTATTTGCTGCCTCATAATAACAGATTCAAATGAACATGAAAAAAATAGCTATTTGTTCCTGGTCTATGTACTCCATACATCAGTATGTGCACTTTGAAGGTAATGAGTTTGTTATGTTAGACTGCGCTCACTATCTTGAAATCGTTCTAGTGTTTCATTTGGCATTACTCATCTGTTAACAACCAGAACTGGAGATAAAACCTTTAAGACACATTTTAATTACAGCCTTTCAGCATTTGTTAGCATGGGTGTGATGGTAGGGCTTTTCTAGATTAGTGTGGGCTTATCGTATGACTCAGTCTGACTCTTTCTTCTGTCATATGTCAGAATAAATAGAATAAAGCTTTAGCCCCTTGTATTTATTTACTAAATGTATTTATTAAGAACAGCTTTATTTGTTATGTAACAGGGTGAAGAAGCCAGGCTCCCTTATCAGATGTTTCCACTTGTTGCAGACACACCTGTTGGTCATCGTTGTCCTCTTAGCAGGTATGCTCTGACATCAGCTGTGACACAGAAGACATGAAAAAACACGAAGACAATTGAGACGGACAATTGAGCGGAGGCGGCTGTTTAGTGGACCAACAGCTTTGAACCTCTAATTATAACCTGCAATGCATGGCATGCGCGCACTCACACACACATACAGTACGCACACAAATACCTTGAACTCTTTCATAATATACTGTAACCTGTTAATCTAGTTTTGCTTATTAGTCATACAAAAGACTGCTATTCTGAGAAAGGCACAAATGGAGAAGACTAAAAAGACCACACAGAGCACAGGAAGTGAGGGAATGGAAATGTATTTCAATGACTTTGTGCAACTACCACAAAGTGCATTGATTTTTAAAGAAGTGTTCTGTTTTTTTAAAAACAGAGTTTATGTGCTGAAAAATAGATTCCTATTTTCCAGCGTGTAGGATTTAAAAACCACATTAGAAACTCTGAATGCGTACACTGAAACTGGATCATATTAATGTCCATCAACACTGGCGTGGTGTCTAGTGTTTAATACACACGATTGGCTCTTGGTCCCAAAAATCTCCATGAAGTTGTCATCGTTGGGAACTGAGAACGTTTTTCTTTTCCAATCAGGACAAGCCTCCTGCAACCAGACCACTACAACTCCTTCCCCTTTTACTGTTTCTACCACAGCTGCACAAATATCAGGTAAATGAACCCTGATGAAATCTGCTCACCCCTTGGCTTTTTAGGAAAAATGTTTGTTTTATCTGTGTTACTGATTTGCATGTCACTGAGTGAGATAAGTGTTTGATCTACAAGCAAAACTTGATTACTTGTTTGACTTAGTACTTGGTTGAGAAACTCCATGTTGGCAAGCACAGAGATAACAAGTTTGCTGATAGTTGGTCGCAAGGTTTGCATACACCTCAGAAAGGACTTGGGCCCACTCTGTCATTATATGTGGAGGCAGATTGTGTGGACTCTTTTATGTGAGGACCCATATGAAGACCACAGCGAGACGAAAACGGGAATTAACTAAAAGCGTGCCATTTATTAAGGCAGATACACCAAACGGGGGGGAAATGTAAATAGCAAACTAAACAGAGGTACGCCTGAACTGGGGAACCTTAGAAAACAAGACAAAACCCGATAAACCTTGGAAACACGGGAGGAACACAGAAGAGCCACAGGGAGAAAGCAGACGCAGTATATACAGACAGGAGGTGATCAGGGGAAGTGGAAACACATGGGGAACACAGCTGATACAAATGATCATGTCACCAAAGGGGAAGCAAAACTAAACACACTGAACATAGACCACGAGACTGTCAAAATAAAACAGGAAAAAGACAGACTAAGACACTCAGACTTAATAAGGGAACAGGGAAGTGACAATGGGAGACGAGACATGGACATAACTATGAAACACATACAGAGGAGATGACGGGCTGGGGAGAATTCACATGACAGACGGGGAAGACCTAGCATGAGTCACAAGGGGAAACGTGTAAACAAGAGGAGGAGATGAAAAAAGAGGGGGAGAGAGACTTAAACACAGGGGACATGACAGACTCACACGCGGAAGGCACAACACTATAACCAACATAGCGTGAAAGAAACAGACATGGGAGGAACATAAACAGACAAGAACGAAAAAGGGAAACTTAGAGAATTCAAACAGAACTAACTGAAGCTTAAACTATATAAACTAGAACATCACAATACAAAAGGGACATAAAACTCAACATGCGGAGACAAAAGACCCAGAACCATGACACACTTCTCTTTTACAGAAACTTTCTAAATCCTTTAGGTTTCTTAGCTGCTGCTTCAGCTCCCTCTAAAGATTTTCTCAAGGACTGAGGTCTGGAGCCCAGCTATGCCACTCCGTGACCTTAATATGCTTCTTTAGCCACACCTTTGTTCCTTTGGCAGCATATTTTAAGTCACTGTCATGTTGGAAGATCCATCCATGACTATCATCAGTATTCTGGCTGAGGGAAGAAGGTTCTCATCCTAGGTTTTATGGTACATGACCCTGTCAAAGCCACTCAACGCAGTGAAGTCGTCCTGTACCTAGCCCAAAGCATGATGTTTCCACTTCCATGCTTGACTGTGGGGAGAGGTTCTTTGGGTCATACTCAGCATTTCTCTTCCCTTTTGGCTTCATCTGACCACAGCACTTTCTCCCAAGCCTTTTAAATTATTTAGGTGCTTCTCCTCCCCCAGGATGATCATGTAGGTCTACAATCTTGTCCATGATGTCCTTTGACCGTTCTTTGGTTGTGCTCATAATGGTGGAGAGGTTAGAATGAAAGAAACTGATTCTGTGGACAGGTGTGCTTTATACACATAATGAACTGAGAGCAGGTGAATGTTCAATTGATTGACTGATATACTGAAATCTGTGTGTCACATGGGAACGCAGTCAGTCTGTGGGAGCCAGAATTCTGGTTGGGTAGTAGGAAAAACATTTATTTCACTAAATGACATACAAATTAATTTACAACTTTTATGTAATTTTTCAATTAATTAATTAATTTAAAAATTAGAGACTGTTCTTTTTTCTTTCTTTTTTTGCTAGTGAGCAAACTTACAAATTCAGCAGGGGATCAAATAATTATTTCCCCCTCTGTAGTTGGCTTGCACAGCTAATAGTATTTAAGTAACATTAGGCTAAATAAAAATACTAAAATTTCTCAAAACTGGTGCATATTTTTGAATGGCCTGTTAAAATTAGCCACCATGAAAGCCATATAATTTGGAATGTAACAGAACAAAAGTGCTCCAAATGGCAAGAACAGCACAAACAAGCTAACTATCTAAAACTTCACCCTGTTACAATTACCACAGAGAAGAATATTAGCCACGGAAATAAATTATATAGTTTGGTTTTTTAAAATGAGCAGCCAGCTTCAAGTGGCCATGTGAGTCACTTCATTTTTGGCACTTCTGTTTTTGGCTCACTTTTTCAGCCCTTAGATTGCCTCTTTGTTACAGCAGCTGGTATCTTGGCCTCTGTTATAGAGTTTAGCAGCTTTTTGCCAATGATTCTCTTTGCTTTGTAATGCAGTATACTACTTTGTTGACATTACGGTGGATGTCACTGGACAGAGCAAGAATGAATCTGAAATCATTGCCTGGGTATGTAACATGTACGACAGCAGGCTTATTAAAACACCAGACGTAATCCTTAAATCCTGTCAGCAAACTGTACACTCTTTTCCTCAGCTCGACCAGGTTTTCAGGACCAAGCTGGAGAACTGCGTGCCTCCAAAACCTCAAGAAACTACTGCCACACCGACCTCACCACAAACTACACCTGCAAGTACTGTCAATGAGACAACACAAGTGGCAGCAACAACACTGAACACTTACAACAGCACAACAACTGCAGTAACCGTATTACAGAGCAATGGTACAGGTGCAACATCCACAGCCTTAGAAGGCAATAGCACTACAGCAGCAACACCCACGGGAGGCAACAACTTCACGACCACTGCAACAACATTACAAAGCAACGGGACAACTACAGCAGCAACACCCACAGGAGGCAACTTCACAACCACTGCAACAACATTACTAAGCAACGGGACAACTACAGCAGCGACACCCACAGGAGGCAACTTCACAACCACTGCAACAACATTACTAAGCAACGGGACAACTACAGCAGCAACACCCACAGGAGGCAACTTCACAACCACTGCAACAACATTACTAAGCAACGGGACAACTACAACAGCGACACCGACAGGAGGCAACAACTTCACAACCGTTGCAACATTGACATTACAAATCAACAGCACAGCAGTGGCTATAAAGCGGAAAAGAAGCTTGATACGTGTAGCTCGGGACGTTAGTGGCAATGGGACACAAAGCAGGTATGAGTGCAACTATTTCTATCAAATAAATGAACAGATGGAAAATGAGAATTTTCATGGAGCACTTTCTGTAATATATTGTGGCAACTGTGTAGTCGAACCCACACTGTGAGGATTTGTTATGTTTATTATTTAAAGTGAGATTATATCCAAAGTTATCATAGTTTTGTGTTTTTAAAATTTGTTTTTATTGTTATTTCATTTTTGACTTTTTGTTTTAATAAGTTTAGTTTCAGTTAGTTTCTTTGCTTTTTTTGGTTTCAGTTTTTGTAAAAATGTTTCGTTTTAGTTTAGCTCTTATTAATTTCATTGTTAGTTTAACATTTTTACCAAACTAAAAAATGCTAAAACTTAGAATTTTCCTTCATATTTTTATTTTATTTTAGTTATTTTCTAAGTTAACAAAATCTTTTCAGCTAGTTTTTCATTTTTCACATTTTTTACTTTTATTCTAGTTATGTTATAGTTTATTATTGTTAGCAAAAAGTTTTTTTCACATCTGCTTTAGTTTAGTTTTAGTTTAGTTTTAACTTTGATTATTTTCTTTGCTGACAGCAGCCAAAGGTTGCCGTTGATGAGATGCCTGCACACTGAATTTCCAATATTTTTCCCCTCTTGAATCCCCTTGAATAAGCATTAAGCAAAATAAGCACCGCTTGTTTGACTTTTTCATAAAGCTGGAGAGCATATGAGCAGTAGCACAATCAGTCCTCATGCCGCTGAGATGACTAATCGTATCAGTTAGTCTTGACACCCATTAACATTATCTCCATTTACTTTTCAGTTCGACCACTAATATCATAAATACAACGGGCCTATTTCAAGTAAGTGAGCACTTAATTGTATCTGTAGGTTTCTGTAAATAAAAAAGATCACATGAATTTAGCCTGATGTGTGTTTTACCAGGGAATGGAAGTGTCATGTGTGACAAAAACTGAAATAAGGTAAGTGAAGTAAAGACATTCAAGTCATTGAAATAAGCATATGTCATGATCCCTAAGTTAACACTGATCTTATGCTGCAGAAACACCAATTGCTCTGTGACGCTGAAGCTGAGTCAGGCGGTGTCTTCATGTTGTATCCTCCGCACTCTCTGTGCAGCCACTAACACTTCATCTGATTTTTACGTGCTGGGGAAAAAGGCAGATAGAGTGGGTGAGTGATGCATAGTTACCTACCTGATATGTTTGCAGGATGTTATAAAAGTAACAATGTATTAAATCCTGTGTCGCTTAACAGATCAGCTTCAAAATGTGTGCAATAACAGCAGCGCAGTGGAAAACAGCTGCATTTATACTGGTCAAGACAAGGCAGCATGGTGAGATCCTCAGTACAGGCAGTCTGTGCTTTCCCAAGTGCTAAATGTTAACTGATTAATTAAAGATAAATTATACTTTTTAAAATTCATACTTTAGTTTTGTGAAAGTTTTTTGTTTGTTTGTTTGTTTGTTTTTTACAGTAACGTGTCTGCAGCTGCATATGTGGTTCCACCAAGTAATTCAACTAACTGCAGTGCAGGTGAGCTCTAAACTATTCAATGTAAGCATAGTTAAGCTCAGTTTAAATGGACCAACCGTGAAAATAAACAAAAAACATAATTGCATCAATAGAGGAATTAGACTGTTCCTGTTACTGAAACCTCATGAAACCATGCATTACTTGTGTTTCAAGACACCAGCAAGTACTTCAGGATGTGTCTGTCACTGTAGGAAACACACTTTTTTAAAAGACTAATATTAATTAAGTCTCACTTCCATTACAGTAAACATTACACCTGGATACCAAATTGTGTGAACACACATATAGGATTAATTGTTCTGTAAGTGTTTTAGAAGATGCCTAAAAATAGAAAATGGATAAAAACCCGTTCTGTACAAAGCATCTGGTTAATTTAGCTTCACAATAACTGGAAACATAAGGAAACTCATTAAGCCTTTGATTGTATGCCAGGTTAGCCAGCAGCTCGGGGTTGCATCGTATTTGCAATACAGACCATGCCAATTTAAAACTTTGTAATTGTAAAAAAGCAAAATGCTCAGGATTCTTATAAATGTTTTTTTCTAAATGTATTTTTCCCCTAAAGTGTAAAGGTAGAGTCTTGAAATTGCCTTGATTTGATCCACACTGTAAACCATCATGCTTTGACTTTGTTTCAGGCAACATCAGCACAATCAACTGCAACTGCTCTGATTACTGCAGTAGATCAGGTTGGTGTGATGTCAGCTATCAAAACCATTTGCATTATGATGTAAATCACACAGTCTGAAAGCTTGGTGACTTGATTATCTTTCCTTTTTTTGTTTGTTTGTTTTTTAGATGCATACTACACTTTTAACATTTCCATAGAAGATCCCAATATAAACTATTTAAATGTCACCAACCTGGTAATCTTCCATTCACACAGAACACAAATACATATAAATAAATAAATCACGGATGAAAAAATTATATGAATAAATTCTCTGAGCATCAATTAATCATTAATATCTTCAACTTTAACCGATTTCTCAGCTGCGACAGCTTCCAACTTGCTTCCCAAGTGCAGTGTACGTTTTGTTTTTTGTCACCAGTTTTTAAATAAATAAATACCTTTTTATTACATGTAAAATACAAAAAAATAATCTTCTAATATTCCCTTGCAGAGGTCTATGTCCAGTATCCATTAATGCATCTGAGTACAAGGTATTCAACCACCAAATTATGATATTATTGACTTCATGTTTTTCTGTGTCTCTGTTATGACCATTTAGAGCAAAAGCAAGTTTTCAAAATGTAAGTAAGGGATTTAGGTTGTATTAGGGGAAAAGATAAAGTGGGTAGGATCAGAAATATCATCTTAGTCACCTTCAGGGGAACCTTGTTTTAAATTGGAGCGCAATTAAAAAAAAAAACTGAATTAAACTGAACTGAATTTTTTATTGGACTTAAAGGAGATACAGTAAAAAAAAAAAATGTATTCATCTAGATCACGTTCTTATGATTTGTTCATTTTTGAGGATATCGGCTGTAGAAATGTGTTTTTGACAGTAATTTCTTTTCGAAATCTGACAACAAATATTGCAATTTCATGTAGGAACTATTTTCTGTCTTCAAAACTTCACCTTCCAAACTCATAGAAAGGAGAAAGAAAGTGTGCATTTACACATGACAAGAAACTCATTACACCATGACAGGATTTTAGTAATGACATCCCACAGGAAAAATATACTTTAAGTCCAAAGGAATTTGCATTTCATGTGATATTATTGTACTAACACGTTAAAAAATGTTTTAGTAGTTTCCTTTATTACAGTTGTTTAAAGTTATTTCACTAAAATTGACATTTCTACACAGGATGCAAAGGTGGCATGTGCAAACACGTCAACAAAGTGAGTCCAGTTATGTTATTTCAGAACATTTGTCTGAAACTCACATTACATCTCGTTGATGCATCTGTTGCATTTGAACACTAAGCTGAAATTGTTGTTGTTGTCTTTTTGTTTTTTCAGTTACAGCCTTCAAAGCTGTAGCGTGATTTTGGCCTTTGCCCATGAGGTCCCCGTCTGTGACGTGGCAAATGCTGTGATGTATGTGCTTCAGTCTGCGAGACAAATCAGTTTCAACGGGCACGTGACCCGAGCGGGTGTGTATACCAACCAAAAGAAAACAAGATGAGGACTGAAATATTATCAAGCAGTCAAAAAATGAGTGTCGACTTGTGCTGCAAAGCTTATCAATGGTGCTTTTGTGTTTCCACAGCAATTTGTGGGAATTTACAAGTCAACGTCAGCCTGCAGTCTGAGTTCACATCGGTCAGCACTGACATAAAGCCCGCAGATTTTTGTGCTGCAGCACAGTCTAGCAACCTCACTTGGTCTGTATGACCTTCATATCCTGCGCGCTAAACAAATTTATACTAAATGTGCAAAAGGATCCAAAGTAAAATGTTACTTCTCTTTTTCTCTTTAATAGTCAAAATGGAAACAATGTGGTTGTGAAGCTGCAGGACAGTTGTGTTGCTCAAAACTTGTCTACCACCACAGCCAACCCAAATGTGACAACCATGCAACCAAACAGCACTGCCAACAGCACCACTACCACCAGCACCGCTAATACCACTTCTATCACTGTAAATGCAACTTTAACACCCCTGAATACAACACAAGGCGTGAATCTAACCACCACCACCAGTGCTGCTAATGTCTCAGCCCTAGCACCACTCAACACTACTACAACTGCAACTACCACTACCGCTAACAACTCAAGTACGGGTAACACAACCACAACCAAGTCTCCTACACTCGCCGCTACTACAACAACTACAAATCAGAACACTTCTGTGACCACGACTGGAAGTCCAACAACAAATTCGTCAGGTTTGTGATCACCTCAGTTGCGTGCACAACTCTGTTGCAATGCCTTCTTTATCCAACACGTCACTGTCTACTCAAACTGTGTTGACTGCAGCTGAAGCCCAAGCCAACGCACTGCTTGACCTGACGAAAGACGTGTCCAAACTGAACTCCAGCCAGGTGAATCAGCTGGTGTCTCAGCTGGAGGCTCTGTTGTCAGGCCCAAATGTCAGCATAGGGCTGGGGAACACATCTGTCAACATTGTCAGCAATCTCCTGGGTGCTCCTCCATCTGTGCTGTCAGAGTCCTCCAACAGGTTACAGATTTTTATTTTTATTTTGGTCTTTTTACATAATTATTGCATGGGTTGGACAAAAACTACATGAACTGAAACATAAAGCTTGACAGGATCTTGCTTTTGGAATATTTGCAAGTTCACCTGCATTTGACTCATACTGATTTTATTTACTGTTCAAAGTTGAAATCTTGTGATAATCAACTCATTTAGAAACAAACAAATCGATACAAGGTTCAAGAGCATTTTTTCCCAACAATAACCAGAAATAAGCTCTAAAGAACACCAACAAAACCCCAGTTTTCCTCTTTCATCCATAGGAGGATAAAACACCTCAATTGCAACTCTTATTTTCATCTTTTTTTACCCAATAATATTGCTTCTTGATGTAATTAAGGAAATGTACAATTATTTATTCATTTATTTTTACCAGGATAATAGGGATCGTTGATACAGTGGGGCTCAAGCTGGTTGTTGGAAGTTCGGCTCAGACCCTTTTGTCCCCGGCCGTTGCTGTGTCTGTGAAACCAGCAGATGGCGCCAACTTTCAGCAAACAATTTTTTCCATCTCAAGCCCCACCGATGTACAGGTAGGGACGATTTAAGTTTCACTTTTGTACAAGAGCTTTGTGTCTCATATAAAACAGCATTTCCAGTTCTGTCTAGAGAGGCCTGTAGAAGATATTTAGTGCCATTTTACTGTAGATTTAAGTGTTTTATGGTTATATTCTTAGGGTTTGGGGGCTGGAGTAATTGTTTTAGGTTGTGACTGCCGTATTTAAAAGAATAATAATAATGTACTAAATCAGATTTTGTGTATTTTGTGTACTTGCATTTGTAGTTTGGATTAAAATTGCATTCATTTCTTTCAGCTTTTAGAGTAAAATGTTTAATTCAAAAACAGGTTCAACTTATAAAATACAGTAAATGGTTAAAGATTCACTGGTGTGATCATGTGACCTGTTTTTCTTTTAAACGCTTGACATGACATGATTTGTCAGGACATCCCTGGATTACACTTGTTAGTGTCCGTGTAATACTGTTTTGAAGAATAAGCAGCTAAAGATCACTATTTGGAGGAGCAAATAGTGATCTCTAGTAGACAAATGTCAGTTGCCCCAGATAGAAAACAGGGTAAAAAATAAATAAATAAATAAATTAAATAAATAACCCCCAGATGATCAAGCCTGTTAAGCCTGAGCCTCTGCGTCCATGTCCCATGTGTGCTACAGGTCCGTGGGAATCCCAGAATGAGAAGGAGCGTGACAACAACCTCCTCGATCTCTCAGGGCTCCATCAAGCTGCCTGCCTCTCTCACTCAGAATCTCACATCTCAGGAGCAGCAGCAGGTCTCCAGAGTTCAGTTCAATTTTTACCAGAAGAGCACCGTATTCCAGGTCTGACAGTTCAACCAGCAGTTCCTTTGTTAACCCACTTTAAAAAAAAAAAAAGCTGAAATATGTTTATTGTAGTGTTTTAAATCTCATACGTACACACTCTTTACAAACTTGTTTTGTTGTCTCTAAATGTCTACACAGGACAAATCCTTGGGAGTACGCAGGCTTAATAGCGGGATCCTAGGAGCAAGTGTCGCCAACCTGTCGATCACAGGACTGCAAGACAATGTTATAATCACCCTGAAAAACCAAGACCCTATTCCGGTAAGTCTGGTTTCAGCAAATGTCATTTAAAGGCAAACAAAAATGTAGCAGTTGTTCCTCACAGAAAATTTTAAACCCGAAAAAAAGACTTGCCTAAGGGCTTCAGCTACAGGTTTAACCAGAAAAATCAAGCCAGTTTATAGCAGCACACACATGCCAAGGCGGGGACGGTGGGGGTGCTGCTTGCTGGCAGGAACAGTATCTACAACTGAGCTACATGTGTGTATGTTTGAATTTATCAGCAATTTAAAGACCAATAGGCCACAAACATTCTGTAAGAGCAACACACCCTTAACAGAGAAAGAGAGAGAAAAAACTGTCGTGTACAATTAGAGATGATAAACTCATAAACTCTTTTTTATCAAATTACAGGCAAATTTTGTGGCAACGTGTGCTTTTTGGGACTTTGCATTAAACGGTAAGTTCTCCAGCCATGAGTTAAGAATTTCAATGAACACGAACGTGTGAAAACGTGTGAAAACACGGCTGGTGTTTGTTTTCTGCCCGCAGATGGATCGGGTGGCTGGAGTTCAAATGGCTGTTCTGTCCAAAATAGCACGGACAGTGAGACAATTTGTGGCTGCAACCATTTAACCAGTTTTGCCATCCTGCTGGTAAGATCATCAAAATACATTTTGCCATGTATGTTTTCATGTTTGGTTATTATTGATTCAAATAATAACACATTTTTTGGCATCTCCTTTATAAAGGACCTCTCCAGGCAGCCTATAACCAGTCGTGTCCAGGACACTATCCTTACCTTTATCACATACATCGGCTGTGGAATCTCTGCTATCTTCTTGGCTCTCACCCTCCTCACCTACTTGGCCTTTGGGTAAGTATAGAAATCCAGAAGATAGATGATCTAGATCGGTTATTCATTAATTATTACTAAAGCTGTATTCATTTTTGTTTGCTCACTGAGGTTTTGTCATCATAATTTCATATCCACAGCAAGTTGCGTAAAGATATCCCATCCAAAATCCTGATCCAGCTGTGCTTTGCGCTGCTCCTGCTGAATCTGGTCTTCCTGGTGGACGCCTGGCTGGCACTCTACCCGGACGCCGTGGGCCTTTGCATTTCCACTGCCTGGTTCCTTCACTACTTCTTGCTAGCTGCCTTCACATGGATGGGACTTGAAGCCGTCCATATGTATGTGGCACTTGTGAAAGTCTTCAACGTCAATGTATCGCACTACATGCTGAAGTTCTCGCTGGCTGGCTGGGGTATCCCGATGATCGTGGTCATTATTGTCATTGCAATCGACAAAAACAACTACGGTCTTGTTTCCTATGGAAAGTTTAGTGATGGCACTACTGATGATTTGTGAGTACTTTATTTGTAGTCTCTTTATTGCACATTATTCTACATAAAGTAATACAAAATCCATGAAATAAAACCTCAGAACAATAAGCCAACCTTTAATTCTCCTCCGACTCTCCCACAGCTGCTGGCTGAAAAATGACATCGCCTTCTACGTGGCAGTGGTGGCCTATTTCTGCGTCATTTTTGTATTTAACTTCATCATGTTTATTGTAGTTATGGTCCAGCTGTGCCGGATAAAAAGACAAAACCCCCAAAATCTGCAGCACCGCAGCAAACTGCAGGATGTGCGCAGTGTGTTGGGGATAACCATCCTGCTAGGCCTCACGTGGGGCTTTGCCTTTTTTGCCTGGGGGCCGGTTAACCTGGCGTTCATGTACCTCTTTGCCATCTTTAACTCCCTGCAAGGTGAGCTGACATTTACTGAGCTGGATTGTGACATAATGGTGATTTCACTGAAATCTGGTCAGTTTTTACTCTGCGACAAATACCTGAGATGATACAATTAAACGACCCAAACTTATTGTGCGCTATGTGACTATACGTTATTATCAATATGCAGTTTTCAGTGTCACGCGCATATCATGTTGTACAACTAAATATTTGTAACCATCTCTTTTTTGGGCTTTGGTAAATAATCCCAATAGTAATGCATTAAAACTAGCACTGTGTGGATGCATTTTCTATACTTAAATCCTACTGTACTGTTTTCCTTTCTTTTGTCCTCAATTTTAACCATTGTTTTTATTGACGTCATCCTCTTCTCTTATTTTAACAACAAAAATACAATCGCATCTTTTTCTGTAATTGGTTTTTAAAAGCTCTTCTAAGTAACAATAATAATGTATACTTTATTGATCCCCGTGGGGAAATTCCTCTCTGCATTTAACCCATTCACTCAGTGAAGCAGTGGGCTGCCATTGGGCGCCCTGGGAGCAGCGTGTAGGGACGGTACCTTGCTCAGGGTAGCCATTCAGGGGAATCGAACCCCTGACCTTCCAATCACGGGGCCAACACTTTACCTACTGAGCTATCCCTGCATTGTGAAACGTGGCATTAACAAACATGCTTGTTTTGTAGGTTTCTTTATATTCGTGTTCCACTGTGCGGTAAAGGAAACCGTGAGGAGGCAGTGGAGGATCTATCTGTGCTGCGGCAAAATGAGACTATCAGAGAACTCAGGTTAGCGGTGTTCATTTTATACTGAGTGCCTCAAACTGGTGAAGGTTGCTCCTCTATTTGGTTTCTAACTCATTAGAAAGTACGAAGAAATAAGTTTATCGACTGTGTGATCGCGTGGGTTCTCTCCCGCAGTCCAAAGACATCTGGGATAGGCTCCAGCGGAAGAGAATGGATGGACTGTGTGATCATTGCAATTCACAATCACGTTTACCTTCATCATGTGGGTCTTTTTTTTTTTTTTTTTTTTTAACAGAATGGAC
>VUQG01011020.1:4562-17520 GCA_015106755.1 Etia nguti | reverse complement strand
CTTGGATGCATACTAGCTGCAGAGACGGGCTTGTCAGCAGTCAGATATGCAGTGTGTTCCTCCTTTATCGTGTCTTTTTGTTTTATCACACATGGACTATACCCTGATTGTGTCCCCTGCAGTTTCATCTTCGACCTTCCCCTTTAATAATGCTGCTTTCTTTTACTGCTTTGTCTGGCAAATATTTATCATTTAAAACATTATCAGAGCAGAATGAGCTCAGTAGACTTCCAAAATTTCGGCAGAACTGATGGCGACGTCTGTGGCTTTTCTTTTTTTTCTTTTCAGTGTGGTTACTCCTCCCTCTTACCCACTGTTTCCCTTCATGCCTTCCTTCTAGGTGATCTTACCAGACCTGGCCGTGCTGCGCATCGCAGTCTACGACGACAACAATAAGCTGATTGGGCAGCGCATCCTGCCTCTTGACGGCCTGCAGGCTGGCTACCGCCACATCTCTCTGAGAAACGAAGGCAACAAGCCGCTTTCGTTGCCCACCATCTTCTGCCAAATTATCCTCAAGACCTACGTGCCCGACGGCTTCGGAGGTGAGGGAAACACACAAATTACAGCACTTTATGTACTTTGTATTACTGGATAGACTTCAGTGCATGGGTAAAACAGAACTATAAGTTTGTTTTGTATAGATAACCTTTAATATCCGCCATAAGTATTCTGAGAGCAGTAAAATAAAGCAGCTGCTGTAGCCTGCAGGGAGAGGAGAGGAGAAAGGAAAGCAAGAAAACTCTCTCCTGCTCGCTTTTTCTCTGCCTTGGGTTGGTTTTAACATTCACAGTAATGGCGTGGCACAAATGATGATGACAGTGACTCTGCAGTAATGGTTTCGAACAGGCACGCGCATACAAATGAGCAGGACAATTGGAGTTGTCATTAAATAAAGCCAACGGGCTCGCACTGAGGAATCATTACTGTAACCATTAGCGGTTATTCCACAAGATCTGTCGCTATCACTTTCCTACTCAAGCGGCTCTTTACCAAGAGCTGAAAATAAGATCCTGTTCCCTAGTAACGGTTATTTAAACTAGACGTGAAGATGATTTCAGATTTGACAAGGAGACTTTCTCAGAACGTAGACTGGAACGCAAAGCTGTGTCATACAAAGTTTGCACTGAATGACACATTTCAGCATCAGGTTACTCATTCAGCCCACCAGGCTCATGACGAAATCTTCTAAATCTCTTTGTGTTTCAGCTATTGTGGATGCTCTATCAGACCCAAAGAAGTTTTTGACTATAGCAGAGAAGAGAGCTGACCAGATGAAAGCACTGGGAATTGACACGGTACACAAAGCAGTACCCATACAAATCCAAAACTGGTCTGATCAAATGTATCTGACTGAAAGGATGAAGTCAGTTTGAATAAATGCGTCTCTTCTCCTTTGTAGAACGACATAGCAGATGTTCCCAGTGGAAGCTCAAAAAACGACAAGAAAGGGAAGGGTAAAGGTGACACAGTGAAAGCCAGTGTGACACCACAAGCCAGCTCAGACATGGCCCAGACCTCCAACGCTGCCCAAAATAACACGACCGAAGCCAAGAAGGGTATACGCTGACGTAGAGACAGACATATTAAACATGCTGTATGCGGACTATGTAAACACAGAATAACATTTCTGTTTCCACTGCTGTTTCAGATAACGCACTCGTGCCTACTGTCAGCATTGATGACTTAAAGCAAATGAAGGTTGGTATTGTAACTCCCATCACATAGCTCAGCAGCAGGTTTCCTTTAGTTTAGTCTGTACAGGCATATGTATGAAGAATGAGCAATTATATAGAAGTAATCTTTGCTTGAGGTGTTGACATTGTCTGTATCATGTTTAGACCTAAAAAACAATAAGTACTTTATGTTATCTCTTGGTAATAACTAACACTATGGTAGTTATGATTTTGCACCAATATTAAACTCACAATTATCTCATGGCAGTAACTGCACGCCAACTATTATGCTCGTGACTAAACATGGATCTCTCCCACTGCAGTCGTACCTTAAATTGATTAAAAAGCAGCAGAAGGAGCTCAACACTCTAAAGAAGAAACACTCAAAGGTGAGTGACTGTTTTACTGCAGACCTGTCTGCTAATAATACAAAGGGGCTGCTGTTTATTCTTGACAGTTATTGATGCTCAGAGGGATAGAAACAGTGGAAGGGGGAGGCGGCTCTACCTTTCATCTTCCACTGACCACTGCCTGCAAACACACACATGCACAAACACGCATACCCTGTCCATTCATAATGTACATAGGGTGCTTCTGAGTATGCTAATGTGTCGTATTGCTTCTCTTGTCTCCTGGTTGCACAAACAAGTCTGTATAAGAGAGATGCAGGAAATGATACAACTGTTTCTTTACTACAAGCTTTTCCTTTCTCCTTCCTCTCAGGGATGGATTGTGGAGATTTGAATTATATCCCAGGAGTCAAGAAGGCACATAAGTTAATATACTGAAAAGTGTCTATAGATCCAGACATTAATGGTTTGCAACAAGCTAGAATTGCTAAAGGTCCTGTCAGCACAGTTTATAGTGGGTGCTGGCTCAGTCATACATGCAGATTAATTATCACAGAATGTAGTCCTGTTGCTTAACATATGCATATTAGTACCTGCAGACTCATCTGTTGGCTGAAAAAAAGATGGCTGCTGGTTCAATATTCAGCAGGGGCAACAAAATCAACATATGAGTGTATTAGAAATAATAATCGTTGTTGTTATTGCTGCTGCCTGTTGTGCTGATTCCAAATTGGTTTTAATACAGGTTAAAACTGCATTTGCATAGCATAAGTAAATACTTAATAATAAACGTGTTTCCCTTTTCTGCACTAGGATCAAAATGCAATGCAGAAAACTCACTGCACTCAGGTGGACAAGATAGTGTCTCTGCATGATAAGGAGAAGGTAACTCTGGAGAAGCTACTAGAGAAAGCCATCAAGAAACGAGGGTAAGTGGAGACAAAAGCAAACACACACACACACACACACAACATTATATAAAGAAAAAAACTGGAGGAAAAGAAAATATCCTTAATTTGGTATTCATTTTTTAACTTTCTATTTGCTTAGTTTTTTAATAATTCAGAGTAATCTAACTTTATTAAAGCACCATGAAGTAGCAAATCTGCTGCAGAAGCTCTAGTGTCAGGGTCCTGTTTTGGGTTTTGTAATTTCATTAATTGGTTTTGAGAAGTGGTTTATGTTCCTAGTTTCTGTTAAAATCTTTTGGTTTCCATGTGCTATGAGTTTTTTTGTTCCCTGTATTGGTCCCCCATAGTGTTATTTATGCATCTAGTTTAATTATAGATGACTTGATGTTTATTAGTTCCCTTTAGTGTCATCTCCCTACTCCTTTAGTCTCTGTGTTTTGTCCTTTAGTGTCTCCTGTGTGAAGTCAGTCTTGTCTCTGTGTTTGTTTATCTTTTTGTCCCTGTCAAATTCTGAGGTTTGGGTCTGTCTTAGTGTTAGTTCCTGTTTTATTTTGATAGTCTTGTGTGCTTCATGTTGAGTTTTACGTTTCCTGTCTAGTTTTCCTGATTTGTTGCAGCTATGTTCCCTTGTGTTTCCCATTTCCCTAACTACTTCGTGTGTATTTATTGTTTGACTCTCCCTCTAGTGTGTCTTTGCCCTGCAATTCCCTGTGTTTTCTTCTGAGTCAATTTCCTGCTCAGTGAATGTTTTTTCCCCCTGTAGACCAATAAAGCTGTGTTGTTAAGTTCAATTCTGGTTTCCAGAGTCCTGCATTTGGGTCCTAATTCTGCTTGCCACACTGGCAAACCTCGACATCTAGAGCTCAAAAAATAATATTAGCTGTGTCAAACTGCATGGAGCACATGACGAGGACAGGAAGTCCCCGTGCAAGACTCGACACTGCTTCTATAAAGCTCCCAGTGTGATATGAAGCTTTGCAAATAACCATTTATTCACAGAGACAAATCAAAGACATACCTAACTTTGCCCACCCCTCTTGACTCCATTCCTTAAGATCAATTCAACTAAACCTCTCTTGTCCACTTATACATGTGGGTTCCTTACAGTGAAAACAACTGCCAAGATCTGAAGAAGGAGACAGAAGATAAGATTCAAACGCTAGTTGCTGATCACAAAACCAAGGTAACATACAGCCAACGCTCTTTCCACAAAGTTATTATTAGCTGTGAGGATGAAAAGTATCTTAGCTATGAGTTATTGTTGCGCTCTTGTGTGTTCGCGTGCAGGTAAAGGACATCACAGCACAGCACACCAAAGAGTGGTCAGAGCTAATCAGTAGTCACAGCAGTGAGGAGCAGGAGATGAAGGACACCCACGTCACTCAGCAGTGTGAACACCTCAAAAAGCTCTTGGCCACTGTCCAGGAGCAGCAGACCCTGCAGCTCAAACTCATTCATGAAAGGTGAGAGACTCACACAGCTTGTACACCCACATAGGGATGGATTACTACGAGTGATCAGACATGATCATTTGGGGCAGCTACTCTGAGATTTTATTGCCAAAAATTGGATGCAGAAAACTTTTCTTATATGCAGCTGCTTGTTCCACAATGCAGGCAGAGCAAAGAGATGCGTGCCAACCAGGCTAAGATGTCCATGGAAAACAGTAAAGCCATCAGCCAGGACAAGACTATCAAAAATAAGGCAGAGCGAGAGAGGTGGGTCAGGCGCACGGTGTAATTGTTCAGTCGTTGTTTTGGGGCTGTTAAGCGCTCATTGTAACTTCATGTTGTGATGGTTTTGTGCCACTCTGAAGGAGAGTGCGGGAGCTAAACAGCAGCAACACCAAGAAGTTCCTGGATGAGAGGAAGAGGGTAGGATGTTTATTTTTTATTCCTCAGCTGAAGAGCACGCCAATCATTATTCCTTTAGCCTGTGCACTGGATTATCATTGTTGGAATTTAAATACAAAGGGTAATATCCCTCAGTCTGTTCACCCTGCCGCTAAGTCATTCTTGTTTGTGACTACATCGAAATTTTGCTTTACAACCCAGTGTTGCATAATGATCATTAATCTTGAATCAAGTGCTTAGATGGCTTTAGCGATTTGATTTTGCATTGCAAACATTCCCGTTTTCCCCCTACTAAAACACATTTCATTGTAATAAAAAACGTTGCTTTATTTATTTATGACAGTTTAGTTTATTGCCTTTGTCTCAATGTTTCTGCAGCTGGCTATGAAGCATCAGAAGGAGATGGAGCAGCTAGAGAAAAACCAGAGAGAGCAGTTGGAGAAACTGGAGAAGTTCAATGAGCAGGTACACAGAAGGAAATGAACTTTTACTGCCACTATACTGTAAAATGATCTAGACAGTGGTAACTGTGATTGCCGTCACCCATCTAAGCTGCTAACACTGTTGTTTAAACCCAGCATTTACTATTGGACTATATCCTGCACATACCAGAACATTCCTCAGTTTAAGGAGCTTCTTGCTCTACTGGCTTTGAAAGTGTAAATGACACTCAAGTTTTGGGACTAGTGAAATGTTCTAGATACATTTGTCATAAGTTTACATTCCCTCATCATGGGCATGACTGTCATTGTAATTTTGGGCTTTAAACATTTTTTTAACACTAACTTTTTCCAGGGTAGAATGAATTTAAAGCATATATCTTTAGTGGAGATAATTTATCTGAATTTCAGAGTTGGACACTCACGTTCCAGTCCTCTGTGTATATATGCCTCCTGCATCTATGACCAGTTTGGGATCATTGTCCCATTGGAAAGTCCGGCACAACTAGGTGTGCCCAACTTTCAACTATCTAGCTGTTGATTTGAGGTGAAATTCAAGAATTTGGAGGTAGTCACTCTTCTTCATTATTCCATCCACTTTGTGTAATGTACCAGTACCACTGGCAGCAAAATAGCTCCAGAGCATGATGCTGGTGGTGCAACCTGCAGTTGCTCAGAAATGGCTCAGAGGGACTTTCTGAACTAGTGTGAATCTATACATTTCTTTCTTAGATCTTTACCGACTTCACTGGACTTTCCCATTGTTCTGCATATTGGTAAATCCAGTGAGTGCTGTCAAACAAATACTTTTAAAGCTCATGATGAGGGTATGTAAACTTCTAAACACAACTGTACTTCCTTCACTGACATATTGACTGCAGTTGTTATTGCTTGTGATATAATTATTAGTTATGCAAGAATTGTTCCCCAAAGTTGGGATCAGAATTGCCCTGAATTACTAAAGATAAACAAAAATGCTGAAATGAAAGAGGAGTCCAGATTATAATATCAGTGTCTTTTTTTTATAGTTGTATTGTAAACTATACCTCTACACTACAAATAGAAGAAAGTACGGTTTACATCATCATGTCCCCTTTTTTGCATTTTATTTTACCATCTGTCACAGTACCTGTACATGTTTCACATGTATGCACATTTTCCTTTCTTTTAATTTGATTTGCTTCTTCCGGCACAGCTTTTGAAATCACACCATGCAAACAAACAGGTTCAAGGTAGGCATCGCCATCTCCCCTCATCTCTGTCTCTGACATCACCTTTCTGTCACTGCATCATTCAGTGATCGTGTTTCCTTTCACGTCTTTTCCTCCTACCTTTCAGTCACGTTTTCATTGCCTTTTTTTCACCGAGCCTGTTTAAGTCTCGACTTATCTGCTATCTAAATGATTGCTATAATGATCTACTTAAGTGACTCAGCCCTGAGTAGAGCAGGGGAATAGTACACAACAGGCCTGTCTTTGAAGAGATTTGCACAGTTTGAAATAGAAAGTGTTTCTTTCCTCCGTATAATGAAATTCTACTCCCACATTTTTAGTCTGCAGCTCTTGCGCAGTCAGGAGTGCCAACTAGCAGCTTGAGTCATTTATCACCATGACTCACCAGCTATTACTAAGCAAAAACAGCCAGCTCACAACCTGCTCCTCTGTGCTTCTACTCCAGCTCATAATCATTTACTTTCATAGTATGTCACTGTGTCCCACTGAGGCAACAATTACTCCAACTAAGCATGTGGCTTATATTACCTGCCAAACAATTCAGAGATACACCCAACAGAATCCTGAAATCTGAAGCTCATACTGAGAAGTTGTTTACTAAAAATTGAACACAAATTGATCACAAATGTTGGACAAATCCTCTGCAAAATCTTCCACTTGCACACATTAAAATTAGGTGTCTGTGTCTGCCTGTCTTAACCGTCTTCAATCTCTTCCAAGACGAAGGACATGCAGCAGATGGTGAAGTTGGAGGAGGAGATGGACCGCAGACCTGCCACGGTGGTGTGAGCGGCTGAGACCGGGAAGACAAATCGTACACTCAAACACACAAGAAGGTGCAGAAAACAGTCGACAGAAAGCCCTCTACAGTCCAGAGATGAAAACTTTCCTACATCACTTTCTGTGTTATATTTATGTTCGCTCAGACACACAGCAGCCCCAGCCCTACACCTCTTCTTTTGCTCTGTTCACTCACCCATGCATCGTGTGCTCTCCAACCACTATCTTTATACCACTGAGCCATTGGTGCTTATCACTGTTTGTCAGGGGGGATTAACCACTTATCGAGACAGGAAACGTTACCTCGGAGAACACACAGGCAAATACGTCGTCTCCTCTAGTGTATCTAAATTTTCTATTGCCATCACATTGTATGTTCTCTTCAGCTAGTAGTTCTTAGTACAAGCACACATACACCCCATCACTCACACACATACACATACACACACACGCTGGCTCATGACAGGTCACATAAACGGGCTCTGTTCCCAAATTGAACATTTTTGAGAAGAAAAAAAAAAAGCAGTATCCAATGAACCGCTCCAGAAACGGAGGGATGAAGAGTATGTATAAGATTTAATGTCATTTCAGCACAAATGAATCAAGTGTATGAGAAATACACTGTAGGCTACACACCAGTCGTGTCCTGAGCACTTTGTATCTGATAGGCTGTCAAAAAAAGTTTAAAAAAAAAAAAAGAAAAAGAGAAGAAAAACTAACAAAAAACACGGAACATGTAGCGGTGCACTACTGTAGGTTTTCTGTTTTTCAGTAAGAATGTATTTTGAAAAAAATAAAATTGTTGTATTTAAGAGTGGCAACACCCACCCACCTTTCTCCCTCCATGTCACACAATCCTCCACCTTATCACAAAGACATGTTATTGACTTTTTGATGACTATAAAAAGGGTTTATTGTCACGCTGAGTCAGAATGCTATAAAGGGATCACACAGAATAGATGCCAATTCCTCGATCAAATTTTTTGTTTCACTTACTTTAATTTTAGGTACCCATGGGATGGTTTAATAGCTGTGCTTCTTTTGCACTTGGAAATCACATTTACTTACATGTATTTTACTCCTTTCCATGAGTACAGTTTAAACTGCAATACTTTCAATACTTTGAGTTCAAGGCCAAAATCACTATGTACACTATGCAAAAAAGATAATTCCCTCATAGCTGTAACAGTAAACGGTATTCCACACTTGCTGTAGCCCATTCCTTTATCTGACTTTCCCAGCTTTGGCTGGCAGGCGTCTCTTTGTCTTGTCATTATTACAGCATTGTTGAATGCTAGTGCTCCCTTTATAGATTCTTGACTGCACCTGAGCACCCTCAGCTTGTAAACCTCGCAGTTTCCCTGTCCTGCTCTGGCTATGGGAGGGTGGACTGATTAACAGATTCGTAAAAGTCTCCGGTGTTCACTCCTGTCCCCAGCAGGTTCGCTTCTTAATGATGTTACGGAGGTGACGTTGGAGGTGGTGTTACTGTGCCCTGATGGCACTGCAGAGAATAAAAAGTGTGATGTGCATTACTGTTATAATGTAACACTAACATTGACTAAACTGACAAAAAAAGTCATATAATGATATAAAAACAATGAGGATAAAGGCACCTGTGGGTATTTTGGCCTTTTTAAAAAAGTTTTGTTTATTCGTTTGTTTTTTCCCTGTTTTATTCTTCTGTGTTATATGTAAAGGGTAGACGGGATATTCTTGTATATACTGGAATGTATGTAGTTTAATTTACTTTTGGACCAGTTGTGTTCTGTCATTTAAGGGCTTGGGGATTGAGTGGGTCTGGTGGGTGAGGGAAGAAATTTATCAACCATTTTTTTGCTTTGTTTTTTCGGGTTTGCTCTCTTTCTTTTCATGTTTTTCAGTCTGCCCTTATACTGCACCACACAACACGATATAAAGCTCTCACCACATATCTAGTGTAGAGATAAATAAGTAAAAGTGCTTTTAAATTTTATTCCATTGCTTTCAAATGTGCCACTCAGTGTCTGTTAGGATGTTTAAATTATTTTATGAATGATAAAATGCCAAATTAAGGGGTTATTTATATGAAAGTATATATAAATAAATGAAAATATATTATATATTAGATAATGTGTAGTTTAAGATGATTATGTTAGAAGCTTTTTTGCACTAGTTGAATGTTTCTGTTGTGTGATTTACATGTAACCTTTGGCTCTCGAGTTTGTCAAAAAAGCAGATTATTTTTGCAGAGCAACATCACTGATTTCATTTCCTCAGTTTCTACTGTATCTCCTTTATTTTCTATTTAAATTGTAGCTTGTCGACAGACATTCTGTGCGTGTTTTTGTATTTATATTGTACTGTTGAACTTATAGCAATGAAAATACTGTTGTTATCCAGCTCCTTTAATACTGTTTTATAGTATGTGTCTCAATAAATCCAGGTGTAAAATGGGACATAATTACATGGCTCATTTGTGTTTTCCTCAGAACGTACTCCTTGTGTTTGACTTAACCGTGTTGAATTTGAGGGAAATAAAATATTTTCGATTGGAAAAAAGAATTTTTTTTTTTAAAGGTACAGTACTGCTAAAATCATGTACATTTCCTCAGGCGTGTACTTCTGTTTATCCAGTGTATCCATAGTGGCATTTGTCATGTATCTGTCTGCTCTTTCCTTTTTCCTCACCCCCCCATCAAATGCCCCACGGCAGATAGCTCACTGAGCCTGGTTCTCTTGAAGGTTTCTTCCTGTTAAAAGGGAGTTTTTCATTCCTTCTGTCACAAGGACTTTCTCATGGGGGTGCCCTGGCATTGTTGGGGTTTCTTTCTAATATTACAGAGTCTTTACCTTACAATATTAACCACCTTGATGTGACAGTTTTTGTGAACTATATAAATACAATTTGAACTGCATCGAATTAAATGGTAGTAGAGGGATTAACACTGTTGCCTTGCAGCAGCAAGAAGGTTCCTGGTTCAAATGCTGGCTGAGGCCTTTCTGTGTGAGATTAGCACGTTCTCCCTGTGTTTCTTCTATGTGCACCGATTTCCTCCAAAGCCATGCATTTTAGAATAAGTAGTGATCCTAAATTGATAGTAGATGTGAGGTAGATGAAGCAGAATAAAGCATTATAGTTAATTGTGATTTGCAGCTTAAAGCTACTTTGAGTAGTCTGTTAGACCAGGAAAGTGTAAATATAAATATAAAGACATTACGGTTGGCTGGTTTTGGAGATATGAGCTGTAGAGCTGTCTGCCTTGGCTTGAATATAAAAGAACTAAATAGCTTTTTCCTTGCAGTACCCAAAGTACATACATAAAGGTGCATTGATTCAAATATCAATAGTATCAATACCAACACTGGTATTAGTATTGGATCCATACTAGTATCGATCCTATCTTCATTTTTTGGGGGGGTGAAAAAAAACACCTCAAACATTCATTACGAAAAAATGCCTGAGCCTGTTTTTGCTAACTCAAGTCTTTTTTTTAATTTATATAACACATTTAAAAACAGTAGACCTAAAGTGCTTTAAAGATGAGCACATTCACATTCCAGGTCTCCAGTTTTAAAATACTTGAAAATCTGAAAGGTGTGTTGTGTTGTATTAACTAAAGTGGAAAGTAAAAATCACAGTGATTTAGTGTCATTAGTGTTCAGAATTTGGAAATTGATGAGGATTCCTCTCATAAGTCACGACACACTGCTCTCACCTACGTAAGCTGCCTTTATAGGTTAAAAATATCAGTATTGGCGTTAGCAACAGTGACCCTGTATTTACCTGGTATTTGGATTGATACCAAAATTTACAGTATTACACAGCACTAATAATGTTGTGTGTGTGTGTGTGTGTGTGTGTGTGTGTGTGTGTCCGTGTCCGTCCCCAGGTTACCCAAACCTAAATAAATAAATTTTCTCCCAACCATGCAGTCATCTGTGCATCTCATCTGATGAAGCCACCATAAATGTTTACATGTTGTCACAGTATCACCACCACCAGCCCTGCAGTCTTTCTGCAAAGTGATAATGAAACTTTGTAGAAAGAAAATAGTTTTTTTTTGTGTGTTTGCATAGTTTTTTTCTGTTTTGAGTAACTATGATTTCTGGAAAAAAAGATTTTCTGAATATGTTATTATACTACAGTTTTACATGAGAAACATTACACAAAAACAATCCAGGATAGTAGAAAGCACTGCAGGCCAGAGGAAGACATGTATATCAGGGCTGTGAGGTAAGCATGTTTTGTTAGTTGGAATGCTGAAACATGGAGGAGCATTGGTAGTGCTGCCAGTTTTCTACTTCAGCTGCACCACCAATGATGTCACTGAAAATGTGATTCATTCAGATGCTACCATATGCCCTCATGGCTGTAATGTGGATTATTCATCTTCTCTGATTTGATAATTGTGTTCTAAAGCACACTGTAGGGCAAATTTGTTGTCAACACGCACAGCACACCGCCCACGCACTCTTTTTTCCCCCAAATAATAACCACTGCCGTCTCATCACACTCAACAAGTGAATTGATAAGCCAGGTCCTCTCTTGAACACAGGCGGCTCCAGTGCTGACGCTCTTTTTTGTGTCATTGTAAACAAAGTATTTCCATTAGAAAAGAAGAACAAAGCGTGGTAGGCTAATTATGTTTGCGTTGCCCGGCAACTCCTCCGTAGCTTCCCTTTCACTATAAAATAAGGGTGGAGGCTTTGTTTGTCAGCAATCGTTGGGGGGAAAGAGGTTTTCCAAACCTGCTCCAACTAATAGAAAGATGATGTTTTCGTAAATAAATTCTAGACCCAATTAATAAACATGCTAAAAGCTTCCGGGAAGTCTAACGGGAAAACGGGCACCAAGATCCTCCTAGATGCGATCTCCAAGGATAAAGTCCACCTGGCCCGGTTTGTTCTGGACGCGCTGGATGGGGAAATCGTGGACTCCAAAACGGAGGGCGCACAGACTCCCCTCATCTCCTCTGTCTTGCTGCCCGATGCCCAGGCTCGGTATAAGTTTGCAGAGCTCCTGCTGCACAGAGGCGCCAGCGTCAACTGTCAGGACGGAAACGGGCGCACAGCGCTCAGTCACGCCTGTGAGCAGGGACACCTGGACGCGGTGAAGATTCTGGTCCGAAACAGCGCGGACCCGGAGATTGTGGACTCGTGGGGAAACACTGCGCTCATGTACGCCGCGGTGGCAGGTCACGCGCACGTTGTCGAGTTTTTGGTGCGAGCTTTCAAGAGGCTGGGTCTTCAGATAGACCGACAAAACAAAGTTGGCAACTCTGCTATTGGAGTGGCAAAGTTTCTTGGTCACACTGAATGTATCTGCGCTCTCACCAACAGCTCCAAAAAGGGCCGTGAGGACGGAGGCGCTCGTGGAAGTGCGCAGCTGCGACCCGGCGAGCTGGAGAGGAAGGTTGGACATTTAGCAGACAGACTAGAGGTCCTCCGAGCGTGTAATCATGCTCATTGCCTATTGGCTCCAAACTGCACCCGGCAGCCAATCCCGCAGATAAAGCGAAGCGGGTTGCCATCCATGAACTCGATAGAGGAGTTTGAAACGGAGAACGATGGCGCCTCCTCACCTCCACCTGATCTGGTCCTCTCTTTAGTCTCCACCCCTGCACCCCGTCCTTGTATTTCTCCCAACCTTAAGCATCCGAAAACCGTGGGAAGGCCGACCACCTCTGATGACCCCCTCCCCCCTCTCACGATGGGCTGTGAGGCTCAAAGATCC
>VUQG01011013.1:27568-41905 GCA_015106755.1 Etia nguti | reverse complement strand
GATTCGATTGCTGCCGCTAATGTCTCCCCCCCACCCAGCCGCCCCTCCACCCCACCCCACCACCCACACATCTATCAACACGTAACTCTTTTCTTCTTCTATTCAGGGACAGAATTGATGTTCCACAGAGAGTGAATAAAACTGAAAGAAGTCCTTTTTAACCACAGGTGGGAAAACAAAAATTGTTTGCATCCAGCTTGCAGACAACAGGTGATTCAAAGCCATTTAAAAAATAAAATAAAAGAGAGAACTTACACCTGTAGCTCTCCCACGAGATGAGAACAAGCACGTTTCTTATGCCTGAAAATAAGAGGCTTCACCTTGGACTTGAACAGTGGTTTCCTTTTTGGGTGATTCCATGGAAAATCAGTGAGTGCCTCCCACCTGACCCCCTACGAATCAGCTATTTGTTTGTACAGCAATTGTAGTATTCACGTATTACACTTCATAAGTACAAAAGGATATCCACTTGAAATTTCCTGGCATGAAAATCGCATCCAGGCTCTCCCACAAACCTGGAACCAAATCAGTTTCACACCAACATTGATGAAAGTGATCAATGAAACTGAACTAAATGTATTTAAAGTGACTTTTCACATGCAGCTGCAGACAGTCTGTCCTGAACAATGCAGTAATGTTTGTTCACAGATTGAAGTTCAGTCATTAAATGATGTCAGACAACTTTAAAAGTCTGAAAATCACGTAAATCAGTCTCGGCGGGCCAAGCCAGACTGAATCAGATATCATGTACTCTATAAATCCGAGTCCACTGGCACAGCAGGAGGGATCCAAAATGAATACGGATCACGGATTCAGAACAGATCCAGTTCAGCTCCGGTCGTTTCCCAGCTCATCCCGTCCGAATCATAATGGCTTCATTTTCCCTGATGCGATTTGTCCTCTTTATTTAAAAAGGCTCCTTCGCCATAAACTATACTGAATTATTTAATATCTATAAAAGCTGAAGCAGTTCTTATAACGTGCTTCTTTTCAATGATAAAACTTTACATGAAAAAAAAAACCTGGAAAGTTGCCCCATTTTTTTTTCAGAAATCTGAAACTATGACTGAACTCTGATTAAATCAGATTAGGAATGGTTAAACTGGAGAACATTAAAGCAGAGGTTTTATGCAGTAATGGCAAAAAAAAGTGAGGTTGTTGTTGTTCCATCAGTAGATTCATCTTTTACTAAATAATTATTGAGAAACAGAAATGATCATTAACTGTAGAAAAAACTGGTTTTATTTATAAACACTGTCTTGAGGATAATAATGTCACAGACTGTTTCTCCTGTCAGGTCACAGCTGAATAATTCGATTTAAAAATCAAACATTTAATCACAAATCAATTTGGGTAAATGATGACAGCAAACGTTCTAAAAATTATATATTTTATATCAAAGTTTTATTCTGTCTGTCATGATTACAGAGCTAATCGAAATGAATCTTTTTAAACTTCCTGTTTTTTAATATAAATATGACGGTCGGCACTGACACGTGTTCTTATTCAGGGTGAACATTCCCAGAGCTGATTGGACCAACTCTGATCAGCTGTTCTGGCAGCTCTGAGTTTATTTTTAAACTCAAAGATTGTTTTACCTGCTTCCTCGAATAGGGCCCAGGTGTCACAATCTGAAGACCAAATCTCATTTCAGTTTACAAGTTTTTTATTTTTATTTTACAGAAGCATGCACTGGTACTGTGGACATTTTATCTGATTTCTTATCATTCAAGAAAACTCAAAAAAGTGAATTTTGGGCAAAGCTTAAATAATCATATCACCAGGTGGGATACAGTCAAAATAACCTGGAGGTCTCCTTTGTACCCACATTTTGTTACCAGCTTCATTGTCTAGCTGTATCAAATTATTTACCCAGTATAGATCTTTTTTTTTAACCCTTACAAGTGTCATGTTTCCACTGCTTGTCTGAGAATCTGTTTCTAAATGGGCTGTCTTGCTCTTTATACTATTCTACACTACACCAATCAGGTATAACACTGTGGCCACTGACAGGTGAAGTGAATACCACTGATTATTTCTTCATCATGGGACCTGTTAGTGGATGGGATATGTATATTAGGGAGCAAGTGAGCATTTTGTCCTCAAAGTTGTTTTTATGCAGGAAAAATGGGCAAGCATGAGGATCTGAGTAAGTTTGAAACAGGGACAGATCTCTAAAACTGCAGACTTGTGGGGCGTTCCCGGTCTGCAGTGGTCATGAAAAGCGGTCCAAGGAAGGAACAGGGGTGAACCAGCGACAGGGTCATGGGTGGCAATGGCTCTTTGATGCATGTGGGAGTGAAGGCTGGCCCGTGTGGTTTGATCCAACAGACAAGCTACTAAAACTGAAACTGCCAAAAAATGTAAGGCTGGTTCTGATAGAAAGGTGCCAGAATACACAGAGCATCACAGTTTGTTGGCACCAGTCAGGGTGCCATCTGCCACAAAGCAAAGATGGTTTAGGAACGGTTTGAGGAGCACAACAACGGGTTTGAGGTGTTGACTTGGCCTCCAGATTCCCCAGATCTCAGTCCAAACAAGTCCGATCCATGGAGGACTTAAAGGGTCTGTTGCTAACATCTTGTTTCCAGATACCACAGCACACCTTCAGGGGTCTAGTGAAGTCCAAGCCTCGGTACATTTAAGTTACAATATGGCAAAAGTTTTTTTCATCAATGCAGAAACAGGATGCCTACCCAAGCAACAATCCAGTTATAAGTTTTAAAGTTTTTATGGGTTAAAGGGTGACTGAGATCTCAATTAAAAATGACATTAAATGGTTAGTAAGTGGAATTGGTCCCAAATTAGTCATTTTCTTCCTCTATCAGCAGGAGCAGTCAGAGCAGGGGGATAATTCTGCTCCGCTTTCAACAGATTACTGTCATTTTTCAATTATGCAAAATCCTCCCACGGCCGTTAGCTGACGAGAGTTATAGTCATGCAGAAGTTAAGTGGCAGAAAAAAGTTCACCTTCTCCATACCCCACTGCTGCGATTTGAAGTGAGTGTGTGTGCAATTACATTGAGGGTTAACAGAAAAGTTGGGTTTTTGCAGCTGGAAAGTTACAGGAAGTCTGGAGCAATTAGCCATGAAGAGGTGTTTATGACACGACTATAACAGGGTGGGTATTATTTCTATTTTCTGTTATTTCTAAAAACATCGGCATGAAGAATCTGGTAAAAACTCAACATAAAAGAGGCGAATACTCGCAGGAGCACAGGACCTAACTGTGAAAGTCCATTTGTGACCCTTTCAAAATTAATCATTTTGGGTAGAGGATATATTTTGTCACCACAGGGAATCAAAATAATTTAGCAGAGGCAATGATATGCAGACCACATGGTGAGAAATCCCCACATCACTTCTAGCAACTCAAATCCAGACTTTAATCACTGTAATATCTTTATTTTACACCAAAACATGGAAAGAAGTATCAATCCTATTGAATGCAAATTCAAAATCCAAACGTTGAATCCAAAACTGGTAGTGGTTGTGCATAAGAAGGCAAAAGTCCATGAAACAGCCCCAGCGTCATACATGAGGACATCAGTGAGGAACAAAAGAAAAAACGGAAACACTGGAGCATCAGAGAATGTTTGGAAAGCTATAAATGTATGAGAAACAGAGGTTCTAAACTTAAATAGAAAGAGACTAACGTCTCTAAATCCCTACAGCTCTCATGGGCTGTGTGGGGCTGCCAGTCTACTGCAGGGCTAACTATTTCACAAAGAGTACAAATACCCAGGAATACATAATGTTCTGATTTGAGAAATTATGCAGAAACCAGTGGGAACTCATTAATGAACAAACCCTTAATTCTGGATGGCAGCATAGGCAAAGACTGAAACACAGGTCGATCACAGCAACTCACCACTCCATAAGCAACTGTGTCGCTGTAGGATCGGAGCTCAGGGTAGATGTTGGAGAGGAACCAGCTGAACGGTCGACACCGGAGTCTTGACCGCAGGGCCTTCCTCTTAGAAATATCCCCGATGTCTATTCCTGAGTTCTAGTCAAGGAAGTAAACACACACAGATCCAAGTTTTACATGCTGAGCATTTTACTGCCACTCAGTGACCTCGAGCAACACGATAAATGCAAAAAGAGCTTCAATTTTCTAACATTCAACGTAGCAATAAATAAAAAAACATGTGCAGAATTCAGGCATCTGAGTCCTTTGAGCACTACTACATCCTTAGAATGGCAATGAAAGAGTCTGAAATAATAACTGAGCAGAAGAACAGCAAGGAATGTTTAAAAAGCAGCCACACAGAGTACGATACTCAGTGAGGAATGGCTAAAATCAGGGTGGGGGGGTTTCAGTGGAAAGAAGCTACTGTGGAAATGAAATTAAACATAGATTTTAAGGTAGAATCTATGTAAAAAGTATGTTAAATGTCCCCGAAAGAGGGTTTTCCTGCCAAGGGGAAATTTACCCTACAGACATAAATTGTTCTTGGTCTTAAAAACTTGAGCATCTACTGGTCGATCTGCATTAAATCACTGTAAATCCAGTCTGCAACACTGCATTCATACAAAAAACTATATCAGAGAAGAGTTATTGGCAGGCTCGAGGAAACTGGAGGACATTTTCCTACTGTTTGAAGGAGAGAGTGATCAACAGGCTTATGAATAATGAAACTAGCTATGAACTGAAGGACTACTTTGGGTGAGTTAGGTATATGTGCGATTACTCAGGTATGAGTCAGATTTCCCATTAGGTCTGAACAGACATGGCTGAAAAATGGACACTGTAAGGCTGAACTAGTGCAAGGAGAAGATACAGAAGAACTTTTGGGGATTATGAGGGTTTGGTACGGTTTTGATAGTTCAGCTAAACCTGATTAAGAAACACACTGTAGATCTTTGTTATACAGTATTCAAAGGATTTGCGTGAGTTGTCATCTGAAAATTTAAACAAACAGGAAGTGACAAAAATGGTAGTACCTCTAATGACCACTTGAGGGTGGCTCCAAAAGCAAATCGATCCCAATTATTTTATCTAACTATCGTCACAAATACAGTACCAACTAACATGCTAAGAACTGTCAAAAGCAAGAGCTCCATCTTTTATATACAGTATATGGTTACACTCACACCACAACAATCCTTCAGAGGTGCATTTGCTTGTTATTTATGTGCCACTGACTTTCTAGTGGATCTCCATGGTGGCATTCCTGGCTGCTAGAAAATCTGTAACACAGCCTCTGAACACAAATAAGCATGTGCACAATAACACCCCCGCACACAGAGAGAAGAAGCACCACACAGGCACGCACACACACACACACACACACACAGTGAGTGCAGTGTGTTTACCTGCAGTGGAACGTTCCAGGCCATGTAGACGTGACTCTTGTACTGGTCCATCCAGACCTCAGCCACCCTCAGAGCATTGCGACGTACGTGAGCCGTCAGGTTCTCCGTGTAGGGTTTGTGGGCACGCTCGATGTGGGCGATACGAGAGCAGGGCAGGACCTCTACACTGCCACCGCACTGCCACACCTTTGTGAGACACATGAACACACACATAAATGTAAATTCACACATGTGAGGACTGTGGGGAGTCCCAAAAAAGGTAGAGATATTTTCAGCACCTGCCAGGTTACTGCCAGTTAAACCTGTGTCCTCTGAATAGGAGATTAAAACCTGCTGAAACTGAGCCTGGCTGATGGAATTAGCATGAATAGAAAGGTATCACAGACACACAGTGGTATGCCTACCCAGATGCTGCTATTTTAACCTGTCTGCACTTGTTTGACAGTGGAAGCTGTCGTATTTGCCTACGTAGGACTAGCTAGGATTATGACAGGCCCATGACACATGTGACAAATGTTATTTCAAGTCATAAATGTTTTAGCAGACAACATTTTGTGTGTGTGTGCGAGGTAGCACATCATAGAAAACTCGTACAGTTTCATGTTTGGATTCTGACTTTCCTACTTTTGTGCCATATACAGTCATGGAAATAAATACACTGTCTTTGAATTCAAAGGTTTTCTGTATGAGGAGATAATAAATAAAAACATCACGCCCTCAGCAGGTTCTAAAATTAGGTAAATACAACCTCAGAAGTACAGCTACACGTGGGATATTATATTGCATTGTTATTTATCGGAATAAAAACTAAAAATGCAGAAGCAGTGCCTGAAAAACTAAGCACAACCATACTGCTTCCACTACTGAGGATTCAGACAGGCCACAGTTAACATGTTAAAGGCTAAAGTTCATGACAGGCATGGCTCGTTTGAAAGGGCTATCAGGAGGAAGCCTCTTCTCTTTAAAAAGAACATGGGAGCACAGCTTAGGCCAGGAAAGCTGCATCTGAACAAACCACAAGACTCCTGGAACAATGTGCTTTGGACAGAGACCAAAGTGGAGATGTTTGTCCATCATGCACAGCAGCACATTTGAAGAAAAAGAAACGCAGCACATCAGCACAAAAATCTCGTACCAGCTGTCAGCAAGGTGGTGGAGACATGAGGATTCTGGCCACAGGCGTTCTAGAGTCAGATGTGAGGCCATCTGTCCAAAAGATAAAGCTTGGACCAAACTGGGTCAACAGGACAAAGATCCCAAGCACAGCAGCAAATGTCCAACAGAATGGCTGAAAGAGAAAAGTATCAAGGTGCTGCAGTGGTCCAGAGTGCAGACCTCAGCCTGACTGAGATGCTGCGATTGGAGCTTCAGAGACCTGTGCATACATGAATGCTGCAAAACTCACCGAACTAAAGTAACTAGGGAAGCTTTAATGTATGCAGCAAGATGTCGGAGATCTTCTTCCAGTCTGTGGTAGCGAGTACATCTGTTCTCCCTCAGACTGATTCAACCTCGCTGCCATAAAGAACGCTACCATTCTCTTTAAAGCTGTATAATAACTCTTCATTCTGTCAGGCACGAGACCCCAAACACATTTTGTATTATACCTCCATGCAGCTGTTATTCTCATATTTAGAGAGTATTTATGATTTATTAATGCAACTTGCACTTCTCTCTTACACAATGTGAGTCTTGTACTGTTTTTAATCTAACTTCTTTTTTCATCACTGTTGTAAATATATAAACTTCCTCACCTCATGGTGTAAGGTCTTCACCAGGCGCCTGCGGCACTTTTATTCTAACTTTGTTGTTTATTGCAGACTTTACTTTTTTCGCTCTTTATCGTGAAAATAAAAACATGGTGTTAGAAAGGAGCATAATAGGTCAGGTTTAAAGGCTAACCCCACTGGCCTGTTACACCGAGGAAAAATATGCACACTGACAAAATGTTACTGCAGCTAGAACTTCTGCACGGCTGTTGTTACCTGCTTGCAATGGTTAACCACTGACTGTCAGTGCTAAACATAACCTTTCTGACAATGAAGTCGATACAGTACTCAAATAATGCTTCGATGTGGAATAATCTAACATCTTTCACCAGCTACAGGTATTTTATTAGTGTTTCAGCCCACAGCTGCATATCTAAATGTTTATTTCTTTGCCCTTCAGTGAGTTTCAGAGTATGATGCGATGTGCACCGTCTCAAAGGTGAAGGAATTACATGGACCACGGGTCAGTAGGAGGGCTCGGCAGAAGCAAAGGCCAACTCTGCTGGTATTTTTGCTACTTTGAGCTCTTCCTTCTCAACATCTCAGCTTCTTTCAGCTCTTAGTATTTAGCTCACCTTTCTCCTTTGTTTGTGGAAGTTCCATGTCAGCTGAGATTCAAGATGCTTTCACCTCTGTTTCTATCAAAGGTTATTTGATATATGTTACATTCTACCTACCAGGTATAATTTAATTTACTGCACCTTGTTAGCTTTCAGTTCTTACAAAACTCCCATTGTTAGCTCATATTAACTCGACTCATATTAACTTTCTTTCACAGTCTCTTTAAATGTGAAGGGTCATCTACAAAGGAAGTCATCAGCAGCGAGGTGTCGAGCAGACTGTAGAATCTCAGTGACATTCAGTGACTTTAAGTGATGATGGAGAAAATATCTGCTTGCTAGGGATCCAATTCAAACCACTGCCAATAACAGCGAAGGATATCGTTGACTGACGTATGAGCGAGGCAGCAAATACATCACAGGGTTACCTAGACAACAGAGCTTGGAGTGTCCACTAGTGACCACCTGTCAGCTACAAAGCAAAGTGCAACAAGCCAGCTGCTTTAAATGTGGACCAATTTTCAGGAAATAGCAACAATTCTCCAGAAATATTCTAGAATTCGCCACGTTTGGTCAGAAGATTATTGTACCATTGTTTCCATGATAGCGCTGCTCAACACTGAGCCGCAGGCACCTTAGGATTTCACAAACAAATGCTGGGGAATGCTGATTTGAATAGAAACCCCTGTTCTCTCTATTCCAATCCTGCACTCCTGTGCATTTGTGTTCTAATCCCTCCTGCCGGCCAGCCTCCTTCCCTCTATCCTACCAAAGCAAAGCGCTGCTGCAGAACAACAGCAGAAACTGTAGCACTGGCCTGACGCCCAGGCAGGGCCAAATTCAGAGATAATACATGCTTCTTTCAGAAATACCTCAACACTTTCTGTAAAGGATTTACAACATGGGGTTAGAGTATAAGGAGCTATTCTTCGAGTATAACAATCTACCTCTGAGCATGTGGGTGTGCAGAGTGAGATAGAGAATGGCATCAGGAAAAAATGGGAAAAGAAAGGAGGAGAGATTCAAAAAAGGATATAAAAAAGAGGAGGTGCCGGGATAAACACACAGGGAGATAAAGCGTGAAGTATAGAGAGAAGATAAGGAGAGAGAGAAACAAAGGGGAGAGAAATTCTGGTCTTCAGTTGTCTTTTCGAGAAGTCTTTTCTTTTTTGGGCTTTGTTATCTTTGTTCACGGGTGAAAACAGGGTCATGTGCCAAATACTACACAGCAAACATCACAGAACATCATTATGACTTTGAGAACTCGCAGTTTATGTGCGTGTGCATCCGCTGTCTGAGAAGTTGTGTCTGGCTGATTTGTACGGGTGTCACCCAGACAAAACGCAGCACACTTACATCCCTAATTGTCTCCCGGCCTGTCTCCTTTGGTGAAACGTGGAACAAATCTTGCTGTCAGACTTGTGTTTTTAAAAGTTTTTAATGAGAAAATGATTGGCAAAGGGCATAAACAAATGAAGCTGTGAATTATAAATCACAGTGAGCGAAGACGACCACCCGTCGTGATGGAGGAAGAAAAAAAAAGATAATGAGTGTTAAATATACACAATATTACGCCACTACGGCGCAGATCAGGCTTCATGAAAGCAATCTTTATCACTAAAAGGAGCGTGCAGGCCAGAGATACGGAGAGCTTCTGCAGAAACTGAGGGAGCGCACAAACATATCGCCGATTATAAAAAAAAAAAGTTGTCTGTGTTTGGTATGAAGATAGAAACAGAACAAACTGAGTGTTTTCTGACTTAAACCTGGGGCCAAAACCAACACATGATGAATTAGTTAGATTAAGAGCAATGCCCCTGGGACATGTGTGCAGAACTGATTCTGTCAAAATATCACCACCGATTTACATAATCATTGATCTGAAAAAGGGGCTTCTACAGCTCTGTGTGCTGAAATATTGACTTTCCCTGTCATTCCTGATGTTTTTATAGAAAACCACGAATTAAAAAAACATCGGAATAATGATGTGCGTGTCGAGGCGGGAGGGCTCTATAGAATTCCATTTGCTGCCGAGTTCAGGCTTCAAATGGTCCTGTGGCACTGGAAGTGTTTGCCACGGAAATAAAATGTCAATACTCTGGCTAACCTTTTGTTGCTCTTTCAGCTGTTCCAAAAAACTCCACACACGAAGTCCTAACCTGTCCACATCCACACGAAGTGCTCAACAGCCCCTTTGAAGTGCCTCTACACTGAAACCGGTTTATTTTGCTTCATCGTTGGTGTCAACGCTGCAGAGGGCAACGGACTTCCAGCTCTGTGCGTGACTCTTGGCCCGTTTCAGCAGACAGGACAACAAGCAATGTGGGCAGAGCGGCCAGCAGCGGAGGGGAGCATGTGATCTGGGTCAGAAAGACGTGCACACCCCCCCCCTCGCTACTTCTGCTTCACTGAAATAAGCCATCCGACTCTCCGCTGTGCTAATGTCAACAGGTGTTCAATTTGTCTCTGCAGTGTGGGCTTATGCCGAGTAATTATATGGCAAAGGAGCTCTATAATAGAGAATAACCTCACTGCATGTTGCAGAAGCACTCATGCTCTCTGCACTGTGAGAAGCTAAGGAGAAAGGCATTATCAGACCTGTAGCAGGCTTGACATTCATGCTTCATATGGAGAAAGTCACATCCGAGTCCTCTACAAAAGCTTCCCATGAGACAAAGGAAGGCACAATACAGCCAGTGACCCAGACAAATTTATATTCATGACATAATATTGTGTTTATGACATCAGGTCAGAGCCTAATATACTAAGTATAACTAATAAGTCTGAGGGCTGATTGCAAAATGCTGTGTGCTGGACTGGAAAGTTTGTCGGGTGAATAATCTAAAAAACAAATCATCAGCCAGTTCTTTCAAAAATGCCCTGCACCATCAATCAGACCTCACGAGGGAGCGAGTAATCTATTAACCAGCACAGTAGTGTAACTGTGGGGTTCATGCACATGTCTAAGAATAACACTTCAGATCAGGAAGCAGCTGAAGAAGCAGCAACAGGTTCTGAAAAATGGAGAAACTGTTAAAATCTGAAGGAGGTTGAAGGAAGTTTTCTTGATATTTGAAATCTGCCAGTAAGAGATGACCTGTAGGACAAGTAGAAGAAACCAAAAGATTATTTGCCACCAGATCCTGATGGATCCATGTATGCATGACTGCCCTTTATTGAACTTTATCCCGCCCCCGAACGTGACGCTGCAGGTAACAAACAGTTTCTGCATATCTCGAATTAAATCCAGTGACCCCTGAACGACATTCTTCGAACACACTTCAGATCTGAAATAGAAGAAAAGAACCGCATAAGAGCTGATTTGTGAGGCTGAAGATCTCTATATGCGCCCTGCTGTGTGAAGACACACAGAAGTTTGATGCCTGAAGTTTTCATTATGAACCGATGTCTGCGTAGCAATGTGACTAATACCCCGAAACACTGCCAACTCTGCTGCTCACTGTAACTTTATGCATGTGTAATGAGCCACTTTTCCCCCTGGCTTGGTGCTCCATGTTAAGCTCTGCTCTCTCACATTAAGCAGAAGTATTAAGGAGCAGAAATAGACGCGTCTCAGCTCGAAACATCTGGCTGAACAACTACAGGAACCAAAGGTTAGGCACGTATTCACAGCTTTGAGAAATCTCTCTCCTCATTCCAAATAATCAAAGCAGAATTTTTTACAACCACATAAGGTGCATAAAATATCATTATTTGAAGAATTTGCAAATTGCTCTTGCAAACCTTAAAAAATATATATGAATGATTCCTTTATTTTCTCCCTAACTTTTGAACACCTACAAATACATATGCAATGCACTTCTGCAAGCTGCAGAAGTACCTGTGTTTGTGCCTTTTAGCTGCAAAAGTCGCGTGCAGCTCTTTGGCTGAGAGTCGATTATTCATGCCAGACCTTTAATAAATCTGGTCCAATATTTCATATAAGTGCAATCTTCCTATTGGAGTTTAGACTGAGATAACGCAGCTCCTGTAGTCAACATAACTCACACAAAATGATTCCTTTACAGGTAGCGTCGCACTCACAGCAGTTCGACTGCACTCTTGTTTACAGGGAATAGGTGGAGGGGTATAATTACTGGGGAAACATCCACTGCTCTCGAGCAAAAACAGGGAGCATCAGTCATCTTGGATGCTGGCGGGTCTGCTTGTTCAGCTCTTTAACTTGATAACCTAAGCGATACCTTATTTTTCACCTGGGGCAGCAGAGCAGATCTTTTACTGAAGGTCTCTGTTCATCAGTTGAAATACAGATACTGAATAAAGCACTGAAAACGTTAAGATTGCAAGGAGGAATCCAAAAATAGTAGCAGCACCATAATCAGTCCAAACATGCACGAGAAGGTTACTCTGAAGGGGAGATTGGACACAATTAAATCGACAGATTTCAGTTTATTTCAGGCCAATTTCTGAAACTCATAGTTGCTGCTAGCTTGTCCCACCGTAGCTCAAATCAGCTTTCAGTTCTTCTCCCTCAATTCGATCATTAAGCTCCAAGAATGCCCTCTTTAGATTTTTAAGTTCATTGAAGGCTGCTGATGTGGGTTTCTTTTATTGCTGTGTTTTAGAAGAATGGAGCCGGGGGAAGGTGGCATTTAAAACGACTATCAACGCATCACAAATGGATGCAGTCAGACAAAAGTTAATGATAACTGGGCTTTATGTCTGTTTTAGAGGGCATAGTACAGTAACAACCAGAAACCTCTCTCTGTGTTTCATTTATTTATCTATTCTTTTCTTGACTCAGTTGTTCAGATCAGCATCAGCCAGCCTGGCCTGATAATCAAACCTGCACGACACCAACAGGGTTGCAGTAAATCACTCCACACTGAGCCTGAGTCAACAGTTTCTCTCGGATGGCTCCTGGATACATTCAGCCTCAACACTGTGGCATCCTCCCGGGGCTGATTGGCAGCCTCAGGATGACTGTGCTTGCGCAGAGCCCAAGGCCTCTAGAGATCCGATTAGAGATAGAGTCCTTCTGGTAACTTAATGTTCTGATGGAGTTATGCTGCCTGAAAATGAAATAAAATGTGTTGCTGCTGAGATTTGCCAGAAACTACAAGAAAACAGGAAGATGTGGAAGTTACAGTCACCATAATGTGATAATGTCATGTAGCTCCACTTTATAAACATATTCATATAATCTTATCATATTAAGTTACAATTTGAAGTTATTATATCATTAGTAATCAGCTCAGTTTGGGTGAGTCACACTCAGGGATAAAGATGCCGCTCTATCAAAGGAAAGGTCATTCTTTTCTGTATGCCAGACGAGCCGCCCTTTTAGCACAGTTCAGTTTGGATGGTGACAGCAGCTGATGGTGTTGTTTGGCGGCCCACATTACATGTGTTTGTAGGTTACTGTATGAAATGCAAAGTGCTGGCAGAGATATCAATCAATATAATTCAAATCAATTTTATTGGTATTTGCAACTGTTCTTGAATTTTAAGCTAAAGACCCCAAAATTAACAGCTCCCTATGAGCAAGCACTTGGCAACAGTGGGAAAGAAAAACACCCTTTTAACAGGAAGCAACCTGTTAAAACCAGGCTCAGGGAGGGAGGGCCATCTGCTACAACCGATTGGAGGTGAGGGGTGGAAGACAAACAAAAGACACAGTGTGGAAGAAAGCCTGAGATTAATAAGGGTGTATAAACACACAGAGAGAAAAAAGTTGAGTGAGGAAGAAACACCCAGTGCATCATGGGAAGCCCCAGCAGCCTAGACCTATTGCAGCGTAACTAATGAAGGATTTAGGGTCACCTGATCCAGCCCTAAATATATGCTAGTTTTGGAAAAGGAGTGAAGAGTTAGAAGAGGAGATAGAATAGTAGAGGTGTAAATATCACTGTTGTTTAGAAGTAGGTGTAAATAAATACATTTTATAATAAAAGGACACTGTAATCAAAACCATCAGTTTCATTCTGGACTGTATCGTGAGGGTCTCCATGAATCTGGACAAAAAGGAGTTCTTGAGTATTCAGAAATTCATCAGTTTGGGTATAAAAAACAAAACAAAGTTTATAAAGACCATCTCACCCTGATTCCAAGCTCCACATTTTCTCCACCATAAATTTCCATGCCCTCATCAAGCAGGCCAATCTCTTCAAAGTATTTCCTGTCGACCACAAAGCAGCCAATCAGAGCAGGGCTCCTAGAATGAGAGGAAAGAGAAAAGGTCACAGAAAAAAAGAATCGTAAAAACCTTGCTTTATATTAAAGTGAATGCACTGTAATTAGGCCCTTTAAAAAAAATAATGCAAAGCATTCTCCTCTACCCACGTACAACAGCTATGTCCTAATCCACAATTAGCCTCATACTGGGGCTAATTGTGGGGATCAAGGCCCCTGCAGATCTATTTTTCAAGTACACTGCACATTTGCTCCTCTAAACATAGTCCTTAGTCTTCCATGAAAAACCCAAGCAGTGCATTATACTCACAAATGATGCAGCTGTCAAAATGATGCCTTCACCTAACACAACTACTTCAGGACATTTTGTGGAAATTCAGGCGGGAAGAGTACACAAATCTTTCATCAACATCAAACTGAATCAACAGGGGTGAAAAATAACTCCTATTAGTATTCATGCTGTCAGTCGCACACATCTCTTCTTATCAATATGAAATACAGCACCGCTGCAAAAACAGCTTGTTTGGGTGAATTTT
>VUQG01011013.1:3083-27548 GCA_015106755.1 Etia nguti | reverse complement strand
GTGGCAAAAAACCAAAAACCAAAAAAAGCCCCCCCCCCCCCACTGGCTTTCAACACATTCTTTTCTATACAACATTCAGTTAAAGAGCACAGTGTAACACTTCATACATCATCTGCTCATTGTTTTTACTTTACAGCCTATAGGGTACAGGAAATACTAAGCTATGGAGTTCACATTATCAATCTGCAGTGATGCTAAATGTGAAGTGCAGAGGAAACACTTCCCGGTGTGCTGAAGCATTAAGAGTTCCTTTCACTGGAACTAAGAGCCGAGCCCCCACACCGTAATCCCCTCTCCACCAAACTTTACACTTGGCACAGTGCAGTCTGACAAGTACCGTTGTCCTGGCAACCGCCAGATCCAGACTCGTCCGTCGAACTGCCAGGCGAAGGAGCGCGATTGGTCACTCCAGAGAACACGTCTGCACTGTTCTGCATTTATCTTTTATTCTTTTAGAAAAAACTGCATTTTAGTATTATAAGATTCATTTATTATTTCTGAGCTTTAAGTCCCACGCACAGCAGGTCACATGGAGCGACTTCCCAACTTTAGTAGCAGAAACAACAAACGGCTCTTTTTTGAACTTTACGATGATCTCCCACACTGTTCATTCTGCCTCGGTGTAAATTAAGATTTGGCACTTTAACGTAGTATCCATTATTGCATTCAAAGGCGAATTTCCTGAAGCTCAGAGCCTGAGGAACAATGTGTGTCTGAACACATCATCTTCTGATAACTAGGAAAAGCACAATACGCATGTTTACTTAAGAAATTAGATACCGATTTAACAAAACTGCTTTGAAAGTCATTAAGCGGTAACAATACTCTCAAGTGGTCCTCCCGAGCAAATCCAGCAGCAATCTGCACTTGAACAAAAGTGCTTAAGAAGATAGAGAAATAAATAATTGGGCCCATTTATCTTCCTCCATTACAATATTGAGCAGGATACGTCCTCTTGTCTTTGTCCAAATCTATAAACACTGTATTATTGATTTACTTGCCATAAACCTCAACAACAGACATATTATCCTCTTTGCACGTATTGGTGAGCAGGCAATTTTGCTGTCATTACTGGGCTGCCTGTACTAGCCTCTGGTGTGCGTCTGAGCAATCTTTCTCCGTTATATTGGCAACACTTTCCTGGCCACTGAAGATGTGGATCGTTATTTGTGGGAATGCGCGGTGACTGTGCATGCTGTTTAGGACATCAAATAAGCAGACATAGTGATGGAAAAAATGTACCTGCTCTCCTTCTTAAATCTTAAATGTAACTGCCCACTGAGACCGTTTTTGTGTGTTACACTTAATTTGCTTTGTAGCTGTATTGGTTTTATACGGGTTACAATACTGACACTACACTAAGCAGAATTTACATACGTAATTATTCATGGGGATTAGTGTTGGAGAAATTATAATGTAAAAATAATGAGCTTAGTAAGTGATCTTATCAACCCTACTTCAATATGCTTCAAGTCAAATGATTAATAATTAATACATTCTTGGACTTCTTTCACACTAAAGAGGTTGCTTTTAATAAAAGAAAACCCATTTCTTTTTCCCCCCATATTTTTTTTACATTATTAAGCCTCAGAGCTCATCTCCCGTTTACCTGATAGGCGCCGTGTTGTTGTGCTGCGTCCACCAGGACTTTGGCGGGTTGAGGTATCTACACCACAGCTCCCAGTCGAAGCCCTGAGCAGACAGAGGGTATTCCTCGATCTCAAAGGTGTCATACTTGATGTTGTCAAATGAAGGCGAGACCACCCGGGTCCGGTCCTCCTTTATTCGCTGCAGAATAGGCTCCGCCCTGCAGGATGATAAAGTACAGATAGGAATGTGTTTATAAAGACAAAAGCGAATTATTGAAGAGATCGGTGTTACACTGCGAGCTGCAGGGATTAACATGGTCTCTCCCATCATCTTTCATGATGTTGTGAGAAGAATCAACACCATAAAGTATAGATTACTGGAAAAACAGTCTTTGTAGATGTGGTTTCATCAGATTTTGATTCTGCATCAGCTACAAGCAGAGCTGTGCTAAGCCTGTCCAAACCTATGTCTTCCCCACCTGATGCACACATCTCCTGTGGTATGCACAACTAATATTCCTGTGTACTTTTCTGGTAGGACTATGTTGAGTGAGCAGGAGTGAGCAAGCTTTCTAATAAGCTTTGATTTTTTTTCCTCTAAAGAGACGTTTAATGAAGAAATTACATTTTGTTCCAGTAGATATTTGTTTTACTCATTCATTATTTCATTTTGCTTTTACGACTGTACGGGTGTTGATTCTTTTGGTGTGAACATACTTTGTAGCAGCCTTTTTATTAAATGTATTAAAAAAAACAAAAAAGCTGGAAAGCTTTTGTTGAGCAATCAGCGTAAAGCCGATACACATGGTTCGGAACAAATTTGTGTGCTATTAATTTGGTCACAGTTTCTTCATTATGTGTCTTTTTGTCATGTATAAATACAATCATCTCAAAGAGAGGAGATGCCAGCAGCTGAACACAGATAACAAACTTCAGCTAACTGATCAGCACATCTAACATCCAAGATTTGACCCTAAAAATTCTAACTGCTCTAAATGTCCCTAAAGGATGGAATAATAAACAGCACAAAACATATAATGTTCACATTGAATCATGATTGAAGATTTGAGCCTTGTTTGGCTCTTTGCTTTGTTTTAATTAAATAAATATAAAGACGTTTTTTACGGTCCTTCTTGTCTTTATTGAGCCTAAATCTCATTGGTGTATTTTCATTGTTTATGTTCTGTATTCTGCTCTGATTGGGCAGAGCAATCAAGCAATTTTATCCAGTTTTTATGTAGTTTTAAGCTCTGTTTCAGCAGTGTCACTGTCTCCAAGTACCAAAATGCAAATGAAGAAGTCAAAAGAAAACAGAAAAGTCAAAAGGACCCAGACACTGGCAGAGGAAACAGACTAAATTATTCCTTTTCTATCTTATATTTGTCATGAATATTACTGATGCTGCCTGCTGTCAGATGAAGATACGTTGCCCTTAAGAACTTTATAACCCGGGTGCGTGTTTGGGTTTGTTTGCTTTGAAATCTGCATTATAACAGTAGAGAAACAGAAAATTCTTTAAACTGAATTTGAAGCCTAAAAAAGTCAAACAAGTATTAAATATCACACGAATGACTCTGTCTGGGAAAAAAAGAATGTGATAAAATAATCTGGGGAATTGTCAGTTCAAGCTGGGAAATGAGACGGCAGTTCTGACTGGATCAGGAAGGTCATCCCGCTGGAGAGCAGCGAGCACAGAGTTGAATCAAGGACTGAAGGAGTGCAGCTGAAGGCTCATCAGAGACAGCAGAATCAGTGGAAGCAGTACGGTGGTGTCTGGAATATGAAGTGCTTGAGAGAGCTGACTCCATCCTCCTTAGCCTTGTAAGACATTCCCAATTTGAGAATTGAATCAAATCAGAGCGGAAGTACAGGAAGCGGCTGGAAAATTCAGCGTTGGGGGCCTGAAGAGAGTCCAAAGAGTACAACCAGAGCCAGGACTACAAATGAAGTCCTTGATCAAGTAATATGGAATTCAGCGGATGTTGACCACAAGGCTGCAGGGCTGTGGTGGGATGATAACTTTGGCAAGTGGGACAGCTCTTAAGATTCATGGGGGGATGTTGGCAGCCTGGGCAGTGATTACACACAGAGGGAAAGAGCACTGCTGTTGTAAAGCTGAACAGATCAGAAGATGTCCTACTGCAGATAAGGTCTGTACCCAAGCAGAGATGCTGTTTGTGTATTTTTAACTCTTCGGCATTCAAACCTTGGACATTTTGTGACATTTCTTTCTTAATTATGTGGTTCTTACAGGAAACAGAGTAGGTTTGTGATATAAAAAAGAAAGGTTGAAAGATTGCAAAGCAGACATTTTTAATTTTTCCTGTTTTAAAATACAGTCAAAAGACGATTTTTATTTATATTTAATGAAATAGGCCTGAAATCAAAGCGGGTTGCAAAGCAGCTTGCAGAAAAAATGAAATTCATTGTCTCAAAAGCAGGGCATCATTTATTTAGCAGATATCTGTACTTGTTGTCTCTTTTCAGTAATTAAGGTGGATCTTTAGGGTTCCAACGTTCTCTTGTTTTTAAACCCGAGACACTTTTTAAGGAGTCAGGTTCCACTGTATGAGCAGAACCCCAGCATGCAGCTTAAAGGAGGGAGCTGTGTCAGTTTAAAAACAGCCTGCATAACTGGATGGTCCATCTTCAAACTCATTCAAGGCAGACAGGCAGGAAGACTTCAGCACTGAAGTTTCTGATGAAGTGTGTGAAAAATGTTTGGAAAACAGTATCTCTTAAAATGCTAGGCATATTCTGAGTCGTCCACTGATTGCACTTCTCTCCCACTAGATTACATAAAATATTCAAAGGGGCTCTGTGCATGAAATGTTTGATGGCAGGAACTCTCTCTCATCAGTTCTTTTAGTTTAATAGATTACGGACTTTCTGAGGTCAAAGTGAAGGATTACTATGAAGCTCAGGTCGTCTCCCTATCCACAATGTAAAAGTCTTCTACACTCCTAGGAATATGGGACAGCCCAAACTTTTGGCACGAGGCTGAAGGATTTAGGAAATAATCAGAAAAAAAAGCAGACATACTGTGTCAAACCAATTACCTGACAATGACAACGAAGTTAAAATGACTGGTTAACGGTCTAATCGAGCAACAGTATTATAAGGTAATACCTTTCAAATGCCATGATGTAATACAGTAATTTCTCCTTAATGTCAGAAAACACCAGTGTTCTTAAATGTTAGTTGTTGTTTTTTTAAATTAGTTTTTTGTATATCTCTACCTTCCTTTCCAAAATTCCATTGTTTGAAAAAAAACAACCCATTTTAATAGTCTTATCAAAAGTTCTTAAAGAAGCAGGTACAGTTTTTTTTAAGCATGATCAATATTAGCTTTAATTTCACGATCACTGTGTCACCTGCGAAATCTGATAAGAACTGCCCCAAACGTTTTCTGACTTAAAATGGGATAAAATCCTTCTGGAATTTTTTAATCTACCACCAATCTTTGCAAAATTGTGTGCTTGCTGTGTCTCTCTCTTATCTAACAAAGCTGCTTAATGCTAACGAGGCAGAGCCTTACTGATCCTTTTGTGTGTTGCAAACATTATTGCAAAATAATATTATTGATCTGAAGAAGACAGAGGCTGAGTGGAATGAGAAAAATCAGAGCCTTGCCTCTTCAATTTGTGGACTGCCAGAGGCTGTCATCTAAATGCAAACTACCACTGGCAGCTCCAAGAGGGAGAAAACATAAACCTGGCACTGTGGCTCACAGTCATGCATGTTTTATCAGTTCAGGCCCACAGATGTATACGATAATAACATCAGAAATTCCCAGCATCAGAGAGGAGGGGGGGGGGGCTCTTTCATCCTGCACTCTGATTGTTCTTGGGCGGTAAACCTCGCCTCTGGCTGTGGTTTTTTTCAGTCCTACATCCACTCGCACATATAAACATATAAATACACTGAGCCCACCCAGAAAACCCTTGAATCTTGATATAGGAGGAAATCTGGGATCCACCTAATTAGTGAGACCTTCACATCAAAGAAAGGTAAAGGCTGGAGTGTTCACACGGGGAAGCTCCACGTCAGCTGAGAGAAAATTATTCTCTCACAGCTGAATATTAAAACATGTCAGGTGCTTTGGAACTCATCCATTTAGCTGCAGATCTCCAGCTAGATTAAGTCCAGCCTCCGTGAACTGCAATTAGTTAATATATCTACAAATTTATGGCAAATAAATTATTTATATTTGAACAACATATTAGCCAGGGGCAACAATTTTCTGAAAGTGATTTAAAAAGATCAGTTTTAGAAAAAAAAAGGAAAAGGATAATAAAATAGCTTCACTTTTCATGGTTGACATTTTTAACGTCAATTTTTTGGTAAACAATAAAAATTCAGAAAATAACTTTTTTGGGGGTGTCAAATGAAGATGAAGTTCCAGCTTATGTTAATGGAGCAACAGGTGTGCCATTATGGCATGTCTCAGCATAGACTGTACATAAAAGATGACATCAGTAACTGTAGTAGTAACTCACCCATGAGTTTGGGACTCTGCACTATATATCATTAATATTTTTGAATACCACTATAAATGTCCTTTATTTTTTGTAAGATATTTTCAGATCATTTTAAAATGATTTAAACATGTGCACACGCACACTGATTATTCACTGAGTTTGGGGACCAAAGTGACAGAACTTTGTTTCTGTTGTTTGTTGCAGTACTTGTAAGATCCAAAGGATCCAAAGTCTCTGTCTCTATCAATACCTTTACCTTTAATCATTGTTGGAGCATTGCACAGACCTTGTGGACTGTTGCAACAATTAAAAGATAACATTAGAAAAAAAACTGTGGAAATGTTTCCCATCATGCTTGCTTCATGCAGTACTTGCAGCACACTTCCTTTATAACATGTTCTTTTATTGCTATTTCAATGTTCTCGCAGCTGCATTTAGGGAAAAGTCTGTCTATTAGAGTTAATCCCTGCAAGACTGTTCAAAGAAGTCTTAACATTAATTAATACTACAATTTTAAATATGATCATTTTATCTCTGCAGGATACATATCACAGGCTTTGAAAGTGGCAGTAATTAAACCACGGACTAAAAGCCTTTACGTTATCCAGCTGTCTTAGGTAATTATAGCCCCATTTCCAACCTTCCAACTATTTTGGAAATTCTTGAAAGAATAAGTGTAAAAAAGATGCAGAGGATTGCTTCAATCAGTTTCAATCAGGTTTCAGAATTCATCATTGCACTGAACCAACAGTACTGAACGTTATGAATGCCATATGTTATGGCATCTGATAGTGGAGGACTTGTCTCTGCTCTTATCCTGCTAGTTCGCAGTACAGCATTCGATACCGCGGATTTCATCTTAACACGGTGACTAGAGTATACCGTTGGTATTAATAGAATTGCACCAAGGTGGATTTAATCATATCCATCTGACAGATTCAGATTTGTTGTGTGAAGCCCTCTTCACACACAAAAATTACTCATGGAGTTCCACAGGGTTCTGACCTGGGACATATACTTTTTACATTATGCTTTTCTTAGTCTGTATCCTTAGAAGGCACAGGCCAAATGGCACCAATCAATTTGTTAAACCAAAGGCATGCTTTAAAGACAATGACCTGGATAACTTCCAATTTTCTCATTTTAAATTCAGATAAAACTGAGGTTGTTCTACTCGGGCCTAAATATCTTAGAAACATGGTGTCTAACCACATACTCTGGATGGTACCACCTTGGCCTTCAGTAACACTGCGAGAAATATTGGAGTCACTGTTGATCCTTCAACATGCAGATTAAACAAATATGTAGGACTGCTCTTTAATATGTGAAATAAATCTAAAATTGTAAAATTACTATCAAGTTGTTCTAAAAGCTCACTAAAAAGCCTCCATTTAGTACATTTAGTACTACTGGAAGAGTACTAACAAGGACGAGAAAGAGAGATCATATTCCTCCCATATTGGACATAAATTGATAAATTCAGAATTTATCTTAAAATCCTTTTTACATACAAATTCTTGAATAATAAGTCATATCTGAATGGGAGGGAGAGCCTTCAGTTTTCAGGCCCCTCTTCTGTGGAACCAGCTTCCAGTTTGGATTCAGGAGACAGACACTATCTCTACTTTTAAGATTAGGCTTCAAACTTTCCTTTTTGGTAAAGCATATAGTTAGGGCTGGATCAAGTGACCCTGAATCCTTCCTTTCTTCTACCACTATAGGCTCAGATTGCTGGAGCACTTCTCCACTCAAATCCTTTTACTCCCCATGTTTACACATCACCACAGCATGTCATCCCATTTTGTCTTCTCTCGTCCTTAGTCTGTGTGTGTACTGTCTTTCTATGGTTTCCTTTTCTTTTCTCCTATCTCTTTTATCTATTCTTTCCTCTCACCTCTAAACTGATCATGGCAGATGGCTACCCCTCCCTTAGCCTAGCTCTTCCTGTTAAAAGGGAGTTTTTCCTTCCCACTGTCGCCAAGTGCTAGTTCATAGGGGTCACTTGATTGTTGGGGTTTCTCCAGAATACTAGAGGATCTTTACCCTACAACAGACAGTGGAAACGTATTATATTGTGAGAAAATGCTTATGTATTTTTAGATTCTGCTTGTTTGCAGTGTTGCTGCTTATGCTGGCCGCAGACCACTTTCAACAATTCTGTTGGAGTGCAGTCTATACAATAGGCTATTTCTGAACATACCACGTGCCGACATGCATGCACCTCATCATGTAATTATGTTATTGTCACCATATTTGGCGATGACTAGGAGCCCATATAGAGAATATGAGATTATAGAGGATTACTGCGATAACAACCGAACATTCTCTCTAACATAAAACACCCTATAATTACTGGACTTTGATTCAAAATAGACAACACTGCCGATAATTGCAATGGATGGTAGAGGCAATTATGCAGATCGAGCAGTCAGTGCTTTGTGGGTAATTATACAGCAATTTCTCAATTTCTGCAAAAAGAAATGTATAATCTTCTAGAGGGTGGCCGAGATTCGGAGCACAGGAAGGAACGTGGAAAATAAAGGCTTAGGAGGAAGGTGTCAGAGGAGGAAGACAAATGAAAGAGACGGAGAAGAAAGTAACGCAGAAGAGCAGAGGCGTGCCCGCTGTTTTGTCATTACTACAAGTGAAATCAGAAGCGTTACTGGGAGCACTAATAACACTGGCAGAAGCACAACAGTGGGCTATTATGGCAGTGACGAGCAGCACAACAAGAAACATTTAAACACAAAAACACATTTTCAATAGAGTGTGCTTAAAGAGAGGGGGAAAAGTTGAAAGTGTCGTTCGCCGGCTGAGCTCTTTTGTGTCTCAGCCAAGTGTGATTTTATTAGCCAAAGACAAATACCCCCACTGTGGCAATACGTAGGTGGTTTGTGTCAGAGCTTCGTACAGGGAGAGAGGGAGGACTGGAGTGGGTGGACGAGTGGAGGGGTTAGGAACCTTGTAAGTGTCTCTTGTCTAATGTGAAGCACACAGCAGCAGCAACAAATGTTATTTTGGATCCAACCCAGACAGTATGATGAAGCGCGTTGAAGAGCAAGAAAGCAAGGCAGCACACACGAACGTGTTCCCTGCAAATCGATGTTGAACTTGTGTGTGCGTGTGTGAGACATTCTGGTGGCTGTCAGAATGATTAACAGGTGCAAAGCACCGCAGTGTTTTTAAGAGAGGACCCCGAGGTCACAAAGTGTCCTCGGCTCAAAGAGGCTGGTAGGAAGCAAAACAGCACTTGACTTATCTCAGAAGAGCTGATGTGTTACATGGTAACATGTTACGGAGCTCAGCTGCCCAAAGACCGTCACGTGTTACACACAACCAGTTATGCTAATGGGGTCAGTAATTAACTACTGTTGTCATTACTTAAGGTGCTTAATGGATTCATTAGGAAGTATTTCAACTGTGTGTCAACATGCTCGTCTCTGGCATCACGCATGCTTGCAATTATTTAAACTCCAGCCTTAGGAGTGGGTTATTTCCAGTAAATAAAAGTGTCCTCATTAAAATGCAAATACATGCGACTTATCAGATTACCTGCTGTAACTAGGAAGCAATCTTTAAATATTTAAAGTTTCAGCGGGAAATGCAGGCACGCCAAAATATCCCGAATAGTTGGAATAACGTATCTTTAACCTATAGTCAGTCTATACCTCAGGTGGCACATTTATAAACCTTCCTAGTTCAAAGAATTGCTCCTAAACTGTGTGACAAGTGGGATATTTGTGAGTATGCACTGCTGCAAATTGCTGTGGAAGTGTGGGTTAGCGAGCGTTCACAGGAATTTGAAACCAGGGTAAGGAAACTGGAACTGTCGGAAAATTGATGTAGAACTCGAATTTCTGTCAGTTTTACAAGCTTGAGAAAGTAAATAAAATGCTGTATGATATACAAATGCAAATCAAGATAGCGGTACGGGAGTAGCTTTTGTAATAAGGAAGTGCTCTGAATATGTCAAATCTCAAACCGTTTATTAGTCCAAATCAGATCTGTGAGCATTTCTAAGTAGGCATGATACATCATTTTTAATTTTACGTAACCTGTCTAAGGACTACGGATGTAACGCTATGAGCTCATACTCTGTTTTTCAGCATGAACATGATGTTTATTAGCATGTCCCTATTTTAATATATAAACAAGTAAATGTCACTACTGCTCCAGTAATAGCATTTCAGTAATTACAGTTACCTTTCCTAAAAAACAGGAAAAGAGTTTAACTTTGTCCGATGATGAGAATGGTACTCTGAGTGGGTTTTCAGGAGCAGCTGTTTTGTTTGCTTCCATACAATGACAGCTGCTGTTTGCCATTTCTGCTATGTTTCAAAGAATACAGCAGCATTTACATGAATGATTATAGTTCAGCCCATCAGATGAACGGCATTCTGTGTTCGTAAGCAGGAAGGAGGACTCCCCTTTTAGCAGCTTGACAGTGCTGTTCACAGTGTGATGGTTTTGGATCGTTCTGTTTTTGTTCACCTTTTCCTGTTTTATTTTGAAAACATTGGTTTCTGTTCCTGTGAGTTTTTATTCCTCGCTTTGCTCATTTTCCATCCTTGTTAGTTGTTTGCCCCACCCTGATTAGTCTCACCTGTGCTGGCTTCCGTACCTGTTCCCTATAACCATCTAACCAGTTAATCACCCCAGTGTATACTGTCTATGCGGCCCGACATCCTTAAGGCCTTTGCACACCGCACGTGTAAATGTCTGGGAATTTTTATCTTCCTTAACGCAGCCGTTCACACCAATTGCGTAATTTTGCAGGATGAATTTGTGATTTTGTTTTCTCAGATAAAGCTCGATTTTTTTGCATGGGTGATGTTCAGGTAATGCTGCCAGAGTGCACAGGTACAACACTCTGGATTTTGATGTAATCCAGCTGGAATTTAATCAATACTAGAGCTTATTTCATGAAACAGTGCCAACAAAGACAAACTGGATGTTCAGAGAGTCACAGTGTTAAAACATTCTAACTTAAGCATTACATGCAGCTGCCACTTGCCTTCAAATGAAGCAGAAAATGTAAATCTTCAATAAGCAGTAAATGTCCTTTCATATTTCTGGAATGGCTATAACTAGGAGCGACATTGCTAGTTATCATTATAATGCCACGTCATCTCATACTGACTGATTTATTTACCTCAGCTGCTTAAGATAACCCTCTTTCCCCCGTGCTCCTGTTATGTATACTGGACTATACTTTTTATACACGTATTTTCTGTATCGGTTTCAAAGTAAAAGCCCTCTTCAGCTCATAAACCTGTTAATATTTTGAGGATATTCTTACAGTTATCAGAGTGAGCGAGTCATTTCTTACAGGGACTGTAAGAGATGTTAAACTGTCGCTGGTGCAGAGTCGTACCGTAGAGCAGATTGAACTGTCAGAAGTGATTTACTCATCAGTGTGCAGCTAAACAGTGAATCCATTAAAAATGATGGCAGCCTGTTCCAACCATGCCCAACAGCACATTAACTCTGATAAAAACGGCAGTTCTTGACAAAATGCAAAAGTTACTGAAAGTCATTCACTCAATTCTGCAAATACCATCAGACAACAACGAATGTGGCACATACAACGAAGAAAGTCGTAGAAAATGCATCTCCTAAGCCGGTATGAATGATGGACTTTAATCTCTTGTTTTACATCTTGAGTAAATTTTGTGAATATCAGAATAACACTGAAACACACCTGAGACCACTCAAGCCAAATAAGCTGAAAACCTGAGAAAGGGAAAAAGATCAGATGAGACGTGGAATTATTCTGCAAACCTATTTAGTGAGCCGGAAAGCTTATTTGTCTTATTTGTAACCATTACGTGCATTACTGCTCGGTGCCCTCACCCTGATTCAGGTGCACTTTCTAACTCAACTCAGCAATTAGCACTGGAGCACTTAAGCTCAGAAAGTTCTGCAGTGATGGCCAAAGACAAGTTAAAGCTGAGGGTCACCTTCAAATGTATACACAGTATAAAAACTTCAGCAAGTCTTTGAGCTGTCACTTGAGAAAGCATCATGCAAAGAAATCAATTTAGATTTGAAAAAAGATTTGCTGATGCTCACAAAGCACAAGATGGATATACAAATCTATCACAGTGTTTCCAAGTGTCAAGAACTGAGTGAGAAGCATCATCATGGCAAAGGAAAAGGCTTATAGTGAGTTGTATGTAAGACTGGAAGGTTTGTGAGGATGAGCTGAGATGAATGCAGATGATCTGCTGTGACGAGCTCTGAAGGGACGAGCAGAAAGAAGAAGAGAGGCGTTCACAGGTGTATAAGCTAATGTGTGTGCTGATAATAAAAGATATGGTTTCTTTTTTTAATGCTAAGGATGGAGCACGCTTCTTATCCTGCTGAGCTAACAGACTACATACTCAGTTTACTGTGCTGACAGCAAGGGCAGAGAGGTGACGGCTGTGACAGTCCAGCATATTAACATGAAGAATTTACATGAAAATAACTGGAAAATGGATTAAAAGTTATCTTTCTACTTAGAAAAGCACAAGTTCTAGTAATGCTTGTCTGTGTACGTGAAGATGACACGTGGCTGTCTCCTCCCAACCATTTAGTAATCAATTGGATGGCGATTAAACACATTAAAAACCAAAAACGATGACAGACTCATTTAATTTCTTCGTTGAATTAATCCGATCAACATTTCTCACATTTCCTGAGACGGTGTGACTGAAGCGTCTCACGATTTCTGCAGATGGTGAGAATCCTTCTGTGATATTTTGTTCTGTAGATGAAGAAATCCCCAAGTTCTTCACACGAATACACTGAAGCACATTACTGCTAAACTATTTGCTCATACAGTCATTCACATAGTGGTAACATTTCCACATCTTTGCTTCTGAAAGACTCAACCTCCAGTGAACCTCCAGAGCATCTCTGCTGCTGATGGACTCCTTCATCAATCCTTTATCCGAGGCCTGATTTGAAACTATTGGCAACAACAGTGTGAACTGCATATGAAAGTTACAGCTTGAACCAGTTGTACACAGAAACATCAAAACCCTCAGAAAGCAGCTTCAAAGGCTTTGGACCGATCTTCAAAGGGCGCAGCGCAGTGTTGCATTTTAGTGGCTGAATTAAACATGTTTCCAAGTCATGCAGCCATAACTGGAGCACTGAGGTGTAAGCTCCGTAGGTCAAAGTTGCCCTCATGTGTTAAAGTTTATCAATGATTTATAAACGACGTGTCTGAGAAAGTGACACAACTGAATGGAAATGAAAAGGAACTGTGTGAGGACTTTTTATAATGCTCAGTCTCTCTCTTGACATTAGGTTTGGATATGTTCAATGCATTTTTATCATGCTGTTATTATTTACAGCCAGATAAACAATGAATCACACTCTCTGGGTTGCTGCAAGCGAAGGATTACCTCATGATCTTGTTCCCAAGTGATGGAAACGTGGAGCGTGAGATGAAAAGTCGGATTGGTGCGGCATCAGCTTTAATGCGGGCCTCGTATCAGGCTGTTGGGGTGAAGAGAGAGCTCAGCAATGGCAAAGCTTCCAATTTAGCAGTCAATCTGTGCTGCAACCCTCACCTGTCCTCATCAGCTCTGACTGGTGACCGAAAGAATGTGGCCAAAATGAGTTTCCTCTGCAGGGCGGCTGAGCTCAGCTTTACAGATAATTTGAGAGAAGAGCAGCTCCTCCACATGGAGAGGAGCAAGTGAGGTGGTTTGGGCATCTGAAGTGATGTCCGCTACAGTGGGCATCACTATGGAAACGTATTTATAAACTCTTATTTGGCCCAGAAGTGTCTCAGAATCCTTATGGAGCATTTGGAAAAGTATGTATGTATGAATAAAATGAAGACCGTGATCTGTTCTGATATTCTAAATAATAAAAAAAAACAACATGTCAATAATAACTTTTTAATTGCTTTTGTTTAATGTTTGTGGATGAAGAGAACTTTCAAAAGACGAGCACCTATGTTCCCAACGCTTCTTTTCTGAAGCATTTGATGCGCTAAGATGGCAAACCGAGTTCACGAATACTGCTGGATATTAGCAATGACTAAAACCCAATGCTATGCCAGCAATTCTGACCCTCAAGAAGTCTTAATGTCCTTAGATAGTGAGTTTAATCACTTTAAGAAACATGAAAGAAGGAATATTACGTGTAATGTAGCCCTGAAAGCCAAGCAGTTGTCACATCCCGAGCTTCCTGATCACAGAGGAGTGTCAGGTCACTCAGCTCAGCAGTCTATAAGCCAATTAGACCCCTCCTCCACACACACACACACACACACACACACACACACACACACACACACACACACACACACACACCACTCTCTCATGTGATGATCTTCTTTTTGATGTACAGTTTGAGTAATGTCTGTAATGTTGCGTTACGCTCGGGTTCAAATTGAAACGACTGAACAGAGATGTTTATCTCACCATTTGATGTCACTGGTCGGATCGTGTTCCAGTGTAAACAACAATTCGTGACCAAACAGTGATTGAACTCTGACCTTTACAGTAAGGTGCCTATAAGGTCATGGTCACCAAGATTCAAACTCGGTGCAAGGCTGCCTTTTTTCTTGAGTTATCGTGTTCACAAACGCCCGCCCACTCTCCGTGACAGACTGAGGCGTAAAAAGCTGTACATGTATTCATACTCAGAGTTCCTTTGAAGGGATGTGACAAATCAGATTTCACAATGCAAATACCGATCCCTCCTTTTCATCACAAAGATGATTGTGGCAAATATTTGTTTCCTTCGACACTGTCAGAAAAAACACAACACGTTTCCAAGAATCAGCACACAGACGAGCCACTATCTCAGCTGCCTTTACTTTGTGGTTGATGTTATAATTCCTTTTAAGGTGTCTTGGTTTAATGTCAACACGGCGTAAGCATTATTCCTTCACAATGACCTTTCATTAAAGCCTACAAGAAGAAAGTATGAAATGTTAAAAATCAAACTTCATTTATTTTGTGTATTTGGTGGGTTGTTGAAGGCAGTTGTGTCAATATGCACAGCAAAGATTTTATCGTTGACATTCAAGCAGCAGAATTTAGCCCAGGTTTCATTGAGCAGATCCTCATTTCTACTTGGATTAAGTGATTCTGTGATGTAGTCACTGCAGATGTGTTTCTTTGTTGATCAGAGGAAAGACAAAGTGCGTAACCAGAGCGCTGCAGGTTTAATTAAGCACCCCTTTATTTAGGAGAATACCTCAACCACTTCATCTCTTTTATCCACCCGGGTGTTTGGAATTAAATCACTTCACTGCCAGCATTTCACACGATTACCTTTGTGGCCTAAAATTCAAATAAATATGTCAGAGCCGCCTCTGTGGCTCTCTGGGACTGAAGGTTTGCACCTGTCTGACTGATGAATATGTGAGAAAATGGGTTACAGCACCACAAGTTTGTTATAGTAGTCAGAGTGACGGAGGAATGCAACGATCCCTTCATGAATCAGCTTATAAATAGATTATTTCTTCCATTGTGTGCTGAAATTCTTCAACCGCTGCTGTAATAAACAAAGGAAAAAGATGCCTCCTTTCTCAGCATTACCTATAATATTCTCTTTAGTTTACACTGGTGCTGGTGCAATCAGTGCAATTTCATTGTTTTTATATAGCACCAATTAACAGTAAGAGTTGCTCAAGGTGCTTTACGATGCAAAGTAAAGACTCTACGATATTACAGAGACAACCCTAACAATCAAATGATCCCCCATGAAAGAAGGCAGTCTTGGATATTTGCTTCATCTGTGTGTTAAGGGACATATCCTGGTTAAAACTCTGAGGTTCCTCACAGGTACAGTTTAAAAGCCTGTGGTCTGTAATAATCTTAACAGAGATAAGTTGATGATATTTAAAATCAAAGCATTATTTAATGCTAAAACTTGCAGGGAGAGGGTCTAATGAAGCAGTCCCCAACCTTTTTTGCGCCATGGATCGGTTTATGTCCGACAATATTTTCACGGACCGGCCTTTAAGGTGTCGCGGATAAATACAACAAAATAAAACCAGTACCGGCACAAAAAGAAATAAGATTTATTCATAAAACACGGGAAAAGACCCAGGGAAACCGAGTTAATGATAAAAACGATAAAAAAAATAACGATAAAAAACCTGAAAACCATCAGTTTCACACCCGAGCCTCAACTCTCGCAGCCCGGAACCAAGCGACTCACGGACCGGCATGTCCGTGAGTCCGTGAGGCATGTCCGGCATTAGACCGCTGGTCTAATGGACATGTTGGATGAAGATCAGGTGGAGAGAATCAGTCAAAACACCAGTGGCTGTACTTCATCGCATATCTGTGACATCTGTGGGGAAGCTATGATTTCTTTTTCTCTAATGTTTAAAATTAAATTTTAAAGAAATTCATGAAGGAATGCAGGGCTCAGAGGTTAATCCTGTTTTCCTCCGTCGATGACGCATTATAAGATATCTCGGCTTCACTGTGGGGTTCTTTTATAGAGTAAGAAACTACGTAAAATTCTGTTTCCCTTCCCACTCACGTGTTATCTTTGTGAATTCTATCAGAGTCAAACCTCTCTGATTTGTTGCTTTAAGCCTGCAGCACCACTAAGTAACACACTTCACTGTGGAAGCAAAGCATGGAGTGTGAGTAGCTGGTCATATGTTACTGAAGGCAATAATAATGGATTCACTTCTTTAAATTTTGCTACAGTGCTTTTAGATGGAGATCTACTGTAATGACTTCCCCAGTGTTGTGTGATCCAGTGTTCTAAATTTAAACGTTGTTAAGAAAAGGAGGATCTTCAGGAAAAACTATCAAGTGTTCAGTTTCTCCATACACCATATATCAGGACTGAGAGTGTGATTAAAACAATGAGTGGACCTATTAACATTTTAAGAGAAGTCATTTGAGTCTCATTATGACTTAGGTGCAGTGTTGAGGCTTTATAGGTGTTAGCAGGGCCTGAAGGATCATGTCTGGTTCTTTCTCCAGCTTCAGGTGCCACCCTTTTTTACACCATGACAGCCCGTGAAATGTACAGGGTTCATGATGGTGGGTGGCTGGGCTTGTAATTCACTTGTGGTTTACACTAGTGTACACTGTTATGAAGGGTTAAATTAACTGTGGAGACATAAAACCTGGGAACGTGTTTATTTCTGCAGTAAAGTTGCAATTCAAGGAACTCCAGTCCCCCCACCTTACTCAATGGCTTTATTTTTCCAATCCACATGCCTTATGATTATATACTTGTATTGTTTTCTTCAGCTTGTGGCCATTGTGGGTTTTTGAAAGCAAAAGTAAACAGTCCATTTTGTCTTGAGCTATTTTCAGCTCTGAATTGATGCTAATCTGGTGTTGCAAATGTACGACATCTATGCAAGTAAGAGTTTGTGTGTTTGTGTTAATAATAGAACATGTCCCGGTGCACCTGCATGATCTCATTCTTTAGAGGGGATTCTGAAAAGATATTATTATTTTTATTTATATGCCATTAGCATCAGCCCTATACTATATGCTGAGAGAATGTTTTTTCTCTTGTGGACCTCACAATGTCTTTGGGCGCAAAGGTCCTTGAAACTACACTCGCTGCCAACGTGAGCCAGCAGCTGCACGGAGCTTGTAGCAGTAATTTAGAATTAAGTGAAAACCGCGGCTCACCATCCAGTGTTGAACTCCACGTGTGCGTCGAACAAAGCGACAACAGGGGCAGAAGCTGCCCTCCAGCCGCTCACTCTGGACCTGATCAGTCCTTCCTGCTTATCATGGCGGACCACCTTGATGAACCCCGGGCCGTGCTGAGCATTGGTCTCATCCACAAAGTTCTGCAGATGCTCCTTTAGCTCCACTGGAGAGAAAGACACACACGCACATTTAAGCATATTGTTAGCAGAAGTAGGATCACTGACATCTGTTGTGTGACTGATCTAATCAACAATACTCCACTGCTAAGTACTGCTGGGTAATATGGCCGAACCATTAGGTATAATTCTAAAAGACCGAAAGAACTATGAGACGACACTGTCAGTGGCTGAGATACACTTTTCAGGTATTTGTGGACAAATATGTGCATATACTGGTTTTGGACAAGGATTGTTTCGTCATAGTTCGGATTTTGTTCTCTTTATAATTCAGAATAAAAGTAAAGAGACAAACTACCAATCTCACACAGAGTATGTTTGTTTGTTCTGGAGAATAATTGAGAAAACACTGATGACATCATGGCTTGTATCAGGGTCCAACCCAACTGATGGCTCCTTGCGCCGGGGCCAGTAAAAAGTATATCAGTCATGCTGAGTGAGTTAGTTCAGGCCAGTAAAAGTGTTTCCACCAACTGCAATCACAAATTCACATGGATATTAACCTGATTGTAAAAAAAAAAAACCCTTCACTAACCTGTAGTGCTTTTTTTTAAAGACCAGTATTTTCAGATTAAAGGTATTTGATGTTACTAGAAGAACACAGGGGGTTGTTAGTATGCAAAACAGCAGGACGGTGATGATGTTGGGGCAGTGCTCAGTCCAAGCATTTCATTTGCGACTAAAGTTATAAAATTGAGACCGAGTATTTCTCAAGCAAAAAGATGAGAACACACAAAAAGCAGTGATGACGATGCTGTGTTTCAAAACTACAAATATTTACAGCGAGCTGTGACAGAGACAGTCGATCCTGGTGGTGTGACTGATTTTCTAGAGTTGACAATGGTAGTGCTGATCCAAACGAACCTCAAATGTAGTCCAGTAGCAAGTTTAGCAGCACCCTTGATGTGCGTCTTGCAAGCCTACCATCTTTGAATGAGGTGATTTTTAGACAATCGCATGCTTCTAACTCTGTAGCAACAATCTGAAGAAATAAAAGGCCTCTGTGTCAAAGGGAAATAGTTACCCCAGTTTTGCACACATGGAACAATCCAACATTTTTTTTTAGAAGAACTGACTGCTAGCCAGGCCTAACTATTCAACATCAGAGTTGGACCTCAAAAAATCTCCCGGTCCTATAGAAGCCTATGAGAATAACATTTTTCGTCTGGGCCTCTTTAATGACGTTTCTGCTGTTTATCGACTCAGTCAGTCATTTTGGGTCTTACTGAAAACTAAATTAATTGTATTTTATGATTCTTGGTCTGACTGTGTTTCTAGATCGAGGGGTATCCATCGTGCGTTCACTGGTTAATGACTTGTGATCGGTAAGTGAGTAAAGGCTCTTTCGCATTATGTTAACTTTTCCAGCCCTGGAGCCATATCCATTTTTTCTTGCCTCTCTTTTTCTTCCTGAGTGACTTCACACAGACCTTGATTCAGACAGACAGAAACATGCACAGAATATTTACGGCACACGTATATGCCATCTGCCCGCAGTGGAACAGCGGACGTCTTCATTTCCTGGTTGTGATTTTTCTGTGTTGTAATCCTGCCTGGAGGCTACGGCTGCTGCTTTTCTTTTTCTATTCATTATTACCATCAGCCTGGATTCTATAGTCTCTCTGTTTCTCTTTAATGAGCCAGAGTTTGCTGCTGACCTGGAAGAAAGATGGGCTCATTTACAACCGGAGTTGGGAGGATCTGAAAAGCACCTTACTGTGTTATATGCACATATGCGATTGCTTCTAAGCATTAAAAAAAAATGAAATCATTAAATCAAGAACACCAAGCCCACCAAGCCCAATTAGCCCGGCCCACACCATGCAATATGTTTTCACATAAAATATAGCCAAGTGAATATAGTCATGTGATTGATGAACTGAGAATTTTGAGAACAAAATGAATGATGGATTGATGATTGCCAAAAAGGAAATCGATCAACATGTGTTTATATTTAAGACTATACAACACCACAAAGAGAAAGAAAAAAAGGTTTTGATTGAACAGCTGAAAAAGCTGTAATATTTAGAATAATGTGGCTCATAAATGTTGGATGACAACTATATAGACAGTTTAGCCTGATACCTAAATTACTATTGACTAATTTAATTAGATACTTACTGTATCAACTCATCCCATCAAATCCTGCAAGTCTAATGCTCATCCAGTCTCTTTTCTTTCCAAGCTCCTTAGGACGCTCATTGTAAGGAAAATTATATTTCGGTCAGGACCCTGTCATCGGAGGGGGTTGCAAAGCAGCTTGAACATGTGCAGCAACTTTCTATGAGCTTTGCCAGTTGGACATGTAGCGTATCAGCTGATGTAGGCTGGCAGTGAAATCAGATCATCTGTGGCTGATTTGTGGTTTGCTAACATTGTATTTGAATAATATAAGATTGATGAAGATTAATCTTATCTAATCTTCTTAAATTCAGATGAACAAAAACACTGCTTATGTCAAAAACATTTTGCTTTCGTCAAAACCATTTTTTTTTTTTTGGTTTTACATATTAGGAGATCTGCAAGGCCAGTATGTGTTTGAGATCCCTGTCGTATTTCTGCACAAACAACAAGAGTGCATTACATACTAACCACTGTGTATGATAAGAAGAACTTATAGTCTTCCTAAACTGAATGCTGGATTGTGGACACAAATGGATACCGTGCCATGGATAGACGAGAGCAGCAAAAGTTGTGTATGGAATCTGTTCAAGCCACTCTTCTGGTTTCATGGTTATAGATCGGAAAGCTCCTTTTACCTCGGAACCATTTTATGACTTTTTCGTCCAGATCTCCTTGAGTTGTTTCTTCAGCCTCTGGTAGTTTTTGATTTTTACGTGCCCCTTCTTCCTGCTGTTCCTGTCACATCTATCAGAACAGCAGTCTTCTGTTGCCTGTCAGCCACCTCTTTGTCTTGGTGACTGGCCAGCAGCTGCTTGTCTGTCTGGAACTCACAGTTCCACAAGACCTTAGCCCTGTTTTTCTCAACCACCTTTGGTCGGACGTTATCGAGACTGGCAGACTTCTAGTCCATATGCAGCACAGATGTTTCTGCACATTAAACCTCTGTTGTGCCTATCAGTTTACAGAGTCCCAGATTGCAGTTTAAATTCTTTATCATTCTTATATTCTTTATTTATTCTAAATGCCTCTGGGGGACCTGTGCATAGTCTGCAACTTCGATCCTGTAAGCTGTGGTAGACTCCTGTCTCTATGGACCTGCCTATTAGGGCCTGTTCTTGTGATGCCATGATCTGTCCTTTAAGCCAGCCTTTTCTAGACACTGGTAGAATTTCTGGAAGCACACATTTCCTCTGTCTGTTGATGGTACATCTCATATGGATACTTAGTTGTCCATGATAGTTCCTCTTCCTGTCCCTCATCACCATCTGTCTTCAGCTGCCTGGGGGATTCTTGGAGTAGCTCATCTCAGGGGCCAATCTTCCTGATGTATTTGCGGACGCTAAACGATCAGTGAGTCGATATCTCGCTCATTCGTGGTATACAGCTTGATGTCATCCATGCACAGGAAGTGACTGATGGTCACTCCACTCCATAATCTATATCCGTATCTACTTTTAGTGATGAGCTGAGTGATATGAAGAGTAGTAGCAGGGACAGGGCATCATCTTTGTGTAGTCTGCACTTGTGTGTTAAAGTTGGACTCCGGTCATATCGTGTTCTGGAAAAATGTCATCAGTGCAATATTACCCTTGTACAGTGACAAGCACTCCAGTAACCATGTGTGGAGCATTGAGCTACAGGCTTTCTTGTGGTCAATCCAGGCAGTTCTCAAGTTGGTCTGCTTGGTCTTAGAGTTCTGGTGTACTGCTCTATAAACCAGGAGCCGGTCCTCTGGCCCTCTGGTATAATTTTACAAACTCCATTTTTGCCTTATATACTGTATTTCCATGTATGTTCACACACGTTTCAATGCATTATTGCATCTATTTCCCCGTTTTCCAAGTAAAACACAAAGAAGGATGGCTGAAGACTTTTTCCCAGTACTGTATTTATAATGGAATTCATATAAAGCTTTCAAAAAGATTCAAAGTATTGTCATTGTGCTATTAATGGAGGTTTGCATGGCTCAGTGATCTTTGATAAGCCCCCTGAAGTGATATGAACACAGCCTCTCAAGTCTAATTTAGTATTCTGGTGGCAACACTTAGCGAGCGTGCCTGCATTTCCACTTTTGCCTTCATCTAGCCTCAGTTGACCCTCATTTGTCATAATTACACCCTGCATGATCAATAAGCAGCATTAATGATCTTGCACTTTTACTCAGTTATCTTTCATCACTTGCCTTCATTATAAATTACCTCCATGCAGCTGTAACTCATTCCAAAGCAAAAACGTTAAATCATGGGCTACTTCCCGAAGAATTGCTAACTTGGACGCTTGTAATGCATTAGGAGAGAATAATTTGAGGTAAATGTTAAACGTATTCATTCCCTTGCTTGCTCCACTAATCAGCATTCAACCCCGTGCAGCAACCATAACTAAACTCTGATATATTGTATTATTGAAGAACAGAGGAGCAGTGGCAGACCCATAAAATCTGCAGGCGTTGGGTGCACGGACAGATTTCTCATAATGGTAATTATAGATTTGGCAGCAGTGAAATATGTTTCATTGTACGTGATGCAATTATTAACACTGGAAGTCTAATAGACAAGCCACATCCAGGCTTTGCCTGTGACTGCTGTAATAAGTCTGACTTTGTGTTCATGCACCAGTGATGCAGCTAATGCCTACACGTGTCCTGATTTCGTGCACCATCCGAGGCAGAATATACGTGGGACATAAAACGTGGACCAGTCGAGGCCATAGCTCAACTAAAGGTGCCTGTACTTGCTGCAGTTATTCAACTCTGGATCTCTGTCCTATAATGTGAAGATAAACTCTTCCTCAAACTGGAGCTCATTGCACAACTTTGTACAACCTGCAGATACTCTTGCACAATACTTGTAAATATCAATTTGTCTTAAATGTAAATACCAACTAAATTCTCTAATATTTAATACTTTTCTTCCTCTCCTTTTTATTGTTGTTATTATTATTATTATTATTTTATTACTACCACTGCTATTTTCTGTTATTTTCTTCTCAATATAACTGCACACTCTCTATATGCTCATGTAAAGCTGAGGAGCACGAGCCAAAGAATTTCATTATGGATAAATGTGGCTACACTGCTTGTCTGTACATGACAATAAAACTTGAAACTTGAAACTTGAGTGACTTTAACTAGCTCTTCATTTGGCTGGCTCTTTTCATTTCACTGTATGTTTGAACCATTAAACATTCCAACAAGTTTGTTGAGTTGAAGAACTTTTGTTACCACTTGGGACGAAAGATGAAATCTGCAGCTTCAAGTGGCTAAAATTATCCTCAGCCTAAGTTGAGGTTGAAGTTACGTTGGAAAACTTGCATATTGCTCTATTAAGGTTTCCATCAGTCTTTTACAAGCTAAGCTAACCGACCCCTCACCAGTTCTCACTCTTTTTTTGTTGGTGTTTTTTTTAATTTTCGGAAACACAACAGCTACATATTAGCTAATATATCCTGTTACCCTATTAATCCCTTTAGCAAATTTACACTTTTAAAACAAAACACACAGAAAAACAAACAAACAAACAAATAACAATACTACATATTGCTACAGCTTTATTTCATTTTTTACTCTCATACCGCCCACGATAACATCATGTAAAAAATTTTGCATGACATTGTGTCAAGTTTTATCAGGAAAATTAAACTGCTAAAGCTGGAAACAACAAACTTGAGGGAAAAACACACTGACGAGTGCAACTATAGACACGCTAGAGGTGATACGAGCAGCTGTTGATGTGCGACCCAAAATTAAACAAATGACTCAGTCATTGCTGCAGAATGTGCCAGCTGCACTCCATATGGTAGAAATTACAGATAGTGAGATACATCCCAGGTAGAAATTATTTTTCACCTTTATTATGTGACAATATTGTGCAGCTCCTGTTACAAGGATATGCCACTTTAGTTGTTAATGTTGTTGAAGAGTTAAACAGTTATGTTGTACTTTTATTTAAAACTTCCATTAAAAACACCACTTGCATTTGACCCTGTATACAGTGCTGTGGCACTACTACTGCAGGACAATGCTGCTGCTCCTGGCACCTTGATAGATTCACATTTTGATTTAGGTAGTTAATTATCAATAATAGTAACTCAGTGTAACAGTAGGATGCATATCACCTACCCCTAGTGTAAATCATATTAATGTGAATTCATTCTTTAAATGCTGATGGTGTCTAAACTGTGTCAAGACTTTGTCTGTCTTATTGTTGCTTTGGACGAATAATTCTATACTTTGCACAGTATAGAATTCAGTGCACTGAAGCATCTGCTCGTTCTATTAACTGATGTGAAAACTGAACAAACGCAACAAAAACTGGAAACTGATACAGTTTGTCTTCAGAGATAAAGTTGTGTCTTTGGAACATACAGCAGCATAAAAGGATGTTAAAAAAAAAAAAAAAAAAAAAAAAAAAAAAAATTCTAAAAAAAAAAAAAAAAAAAAAAAAAGACA
>VUQG01011012.1:4095-21250 GCA_015106755.1 Etia nguti | reverse complement strand
TAGAATGAAGTTGGTTTGGAAACATATTCAGCTATGCTTCATCTCCTGCTTTGCGTTTGTGTGGGCGCCCCGTGCTAGCAGTGTCCCAGCGTTCTTTTGTTTTTTTTTCCTTTTCATACCGCGCCCCCCCTGCAATGGCTCTGCGCCCCCCCTAGGGGGCGGGCCCCACACTTTGGGAAGCTCTGCACTAGTTTATGTTAGCTAACTAGTGACAGAATCGCTAACATAAACTAATGTACCAACCACACGACGTCACGCTCTGACCTGACAGAAGTGGGCGCGACACCTGTTTTTAAAAAGCACTTTATTCTTAAACCCAGGTTCACAAACAGAGTTACAGCTGTGTGAGAGTGTCTGAGGGCGGGGCTCAGTAAGCCTGTGTGTGCAACGTTTCACGTCCTCTTTAATCCAAGCGATGACTTTGACATCTACGCACAGAGATGAGCTCTGAAGAATCACTGCAGCTCAGTTTGATCCTCATCACAGTTTATTTGTGAAAAGTTTGCTCGTTAATCAGCATTTTAAATCAGAACACTCAAAATCAGCGTTTAAACTCAACTTCATTTTCTTCTTCTCTTTAAAGTCGAGTTTGGCTTTGGTGTGATGTGAAGAGATGTCAAAGGTCAAACAATATTTACAACATCGTGACTCTGATCCGTTTCAGCAGCTTCGTTTCACAGACATCCGATTTCTGATCGATTGGCCGATCAAAGCTGTCAAACGAAGATAAACGTCACATCGAGCCGATGGAGCAAATTTAATCGAGATAAATTTACAGCCCATTCGAGTCTGTGGCCTCGTTTAAGGCTGGCAGGTCCCAGGACCACCCTTATCTGCGGCTGCATTCCTATTGGATGATAATAAAGAGGAAGTGCTATAAAAAAATAAAAGCTGACGTGAGCGAATAAAATAAAGTCAAAGAAGAAATGGGAATTCTTCTGCTTCAGAAACGACGTCTGTAAAACAAAGCGCTCTCCTGGCTAAAGAGGGCGGGGCTTAGCTGAGACGGACAGACTGAACCCACGTGTGAAGTCAGAGGTCGCGGTCACACCTGATGTCGGCCCGGCTATCGGAGGCGGCATCCTTCCTGATGTCGGCCCGGCTGAAGGAGAACTGGGCCTGGCCCTTCTGTGGCGTGGACGGGTCCTCGGGGACGAACTCTACGATGTGCAGGTTCTCGTCGTTGCGGCGGATGCAGCCCTTGCTGATGACGTGCATGATGCAGGAGAGCACGTCGCTGGTGCTGCAGCTGAAGCGTCCCGAGCCCGGCGAGCGCGACGCCTCCTGCTTCTGACACGAGTCCAGCACCTGAAAGAGCGGCGCAGGTCAGAGCCTCGACATGCCACAGCGGGCTTTTATTTTGAAGGAGGCAGACGAGCTCTGACCTTGAAGACGAGGTTGTCGATATGCATCTCCTTCTCCTGCTTCATGATGTGGACGATCAGGCAGTAGATGTAGTTCCTCTTCCTCTCCAGCGTGCCCGCCGCGTCCTCATCCACGTTCAGATACGTCTGTTTGGGCAGCAGCCACACAGACGCCGGCACGCCTTCCTGACTGCGAGATACCACCTGCTCGTTCAGCCGCAGCACACCTGAAGCAAAGGGAGGCAACATCAGAGAAGATGGACAGTGGTGCTGACATGCGCCGTGTGTTTGCGAGACGGGTCTAACCTCGGGTGGGGTCGTCCAGGTGGCTGCAGGACAGCGGCCCGCCCTCGCCGATGAGTGGCAGCAGAGCGTGCAGCAGCACGGTGGCGGAGAGGCCACTCGCCTGCAGCAGAGCGTCAGCTCGAACCTCCTGCAGATGCACAGAAACACAAACAACACACGCACATCAAACTACGCACTCGTTCCTCCAACGCCACAAACGCGGCGGGAAGCGAGACCCTGAGGAGCTACCTGCTGACTGTTGAACTGCAGCAGCACAAACATCTGCAGCGTGGAGACGTGCAGCGTCCAGCCGCCAAACTGCAGCTCGGCGTGCCCGAGCCACGTCCACTGCAGCCGCCGAGGCTTCGAATGGCTCAGACCGTATATGGACTGACCTGCAGACAGGAAGTGACATCGGTCAGTTAGCGTGAGGTAATACTGGTTGCTGTTGGAAATGGGGGTGCCGGTGTGGGTGGAGGTGCTCACTGTGGGTGTAGAACTGTGTGAACTGGTTCAGGTAGGAGCAGAGCTCCGGGGGGAGGTGCTTCACTGGCTCGTCCAGGTAGCAGAGCGAAGAGACAGCCCAGCAGCGTGGCGACAGAACCAGAACCTGGACATCCGCCTCCTCCTCTGACTCCGCCCACTCCTCCTCCATCACCTGCGGAAACAAGGACACACAATGAGACCCTGCGGGCAGCGATGGGTACCTGGGGGCGGGGCAGACGTGCGACCTGGTCGTGCTCCTGCAGGCTGCGGTCCAGCTGCTGCAGCCGGTACAGGTGGAACTCCTGCTGCAGCTCGGACGACTCGCTCAGGTTCTTCAGCATCTGCTGCGGGAAGCGGCTCGGGAAGCAACTGCCGATCTGCTCCGCCACGGCATGCTCCAGCCACACGTTCCCCTGAGCCAGCAGCCGGTCGCCCAGGTAGTACCTGCACAGAGCGAGAGGCGGTGAGCATTAGAGATGCGTGGCGGGACGCTCGGCGCAGTGCGGCACTCGTGTGATCGCACCTGTAGAAGTGCTCGAAGGTGCTGGCGAGCTCCAGGCCTGACAGGAAGAGCATCGGCTCCAGAAACTGCTGGAGCCGCTCCAGAGTCTCCACGCTGCCGGACGCCATGCCGCTCGCCTGGATCATCTGATCAATGTACTGAGCGAAGCGCTCGCTCACCTGCGTGTAGCAAACACAACAACGTCACACCGTGCACCGAGAACACGAAAGCTCGGATGGACGCGCAGCAGCGCCGGGACTTACGTGCATAGCTCTGAGGATGGAGAGCTGCAGCAGGGTGGCGGCGAAGCCGTGCCGCAGGGCGAGGACGAAGGCGGTCTGCTGGCCGAACAGCTCCTCCATGGCGTTCTTCAGCCGAAGGTAGAGCCGCCGATATCGCTCCACGAAATCTGGCAGAGTGGAGCTCGCCTCCAGGAACTTCATCACCTGAGGGGGAGGAGTCACGTTTAGCTCATTAGCATCTAAACCCTCAAACAGGAAACTACATTTTTAACAGCAGCGACACTGAACAGCTGACTCACCTGGCGTTGTACCACTCCCTGCCAACAGAGGGCGATACCCGCGATGCTGCTGCTGCTCTTCACTTTGGGTTTGGCTGAGGAGGAGGAGGAAGTGGTAGAGGCGGCTGCGGAGGCGTCTTTGTTCTTCCCTTCTTTACCATCTGCAAGAAGACGACATTTCAGACGTCGGGTTTGGGGAGCACACGCTCGCGGGCAATGTGTGACAGAGGTGAGATGAGAGCGCGGCAGCCACAAACGAAAAGTGAAGCCGAGCGTTGGTCCTTCTTTTCCCGCTGAAAAGAAACCGTGTCAGGGACTGTGATGGGAACAGGAAGTAACAAGATGGAGGACAGGCTCGTCTGAAGGAAGCCGAATGTTTCGGTCGGTTCAGATGAGGACGAGGAAGGTCGCTGGGCGCCCCCTGCTGGAGGCATTTCAAACAAGAACGGGTGCTTTTGGGCTGCTTGTCAGACTCCTCCCCTGGCATCAGCAGCTACAAACATCAACTTTACGTTCAGCAGCCAGCAGGTAGCGACACCAGCTTCCTGCCCTCATGTGGACCCATGAAATGTCAAAGCATAAAAACCAAACTAACAAGGTCCAACTGCAGCACCTCCACCCTCTCAGGCACGTTTTATCATCTCTGCTGGTTTGGAGGGGTACTGCACCACGACAGAGCGCCACGCCACTGTTTAAACACCGAAGGGTTCCCTTTAAATCTCGGGTACGTTCTGAACTGACGGATGTCCGAGAACCAACAGGAACACGCGACTGTTAAATGCCGTGTCTCTTTCATGTTTCCTTTATGAGGTTTTACACACTGAACACCAGACGTGTAAATTCAGTGCAAATATTTCGTGCGTATATTTTTCAGACCCATCTATTCTTAATGCAGCTATTTACACTGAAATGCATCATCGTGCACAACGAATATGTGGAATTTCTTCTTCAGATCAAGGTTGATGTTTCAGATACGTATAAACACAAACTGTCCCGTTTTACCTCAGACTGAGCTCTACACCTGCTCAGTGTCACTCAGCCCCATTTCCTCAGGTGCACTGCCAACAGGAGCTCAAACTGCTGACATCCTGAACATCTTAAAATCATGCTTAAAAACCATCACGAACCCTGAACCATCCCAAAACATCCCGAAACCATTAAGAAACCAACCAGAACCATCCTGAAACCATCGTAAACACCCTGAAACCGTGTCAGAAAGCGATCGTGATCCAGCTTCAACTCCAGGATCAAACCAGGAACTTCTCACTGCTGCTGCCTTCTCATGAGAACTGGATGAACCCAGAATCTCCGTTTCTTCCTTTTCTGGTTTAGTAAAATTGCGACCAGCTCATCGTCCTTGATGTCGATTCCTTTTTTTTCCTTTTTTGACGACGCGCTAGATGAGTGTAGGTCACAAAGCAAGTTGACATCCAGAAAATTTTGAATATCGTGTCGATTTTATGCAACGCGTTCACTGTGTAATAGCCTCGAGGTTCCCGACAGTCATGCTGAAGTCATATGCTTCTCTTTAAGCTCCGCCCCATCATCAGCTCTGTGTGATGTTTGATTGCCGACAATGACAACTAGAAGTTTGAAGGACAACACGAGATCACCGTGTTTATGGAGACTGAAATCTTTGTAAACTCTCCCCATGAACAACCTGTGACGGCGTCCCCGTGGCCTTAACGGCGGGCCGTCACCCTCAGGAAGCGTCAGCAAGGTTGAGTCTGGGTTTTTCTTTTGTTCAGGATGAAACACGACGGCGTTACGGTCCAACCCGGAGACGGCGGACGAGCTTGCGTTTTATTTTTGTTTCAACGGCAGGAAGAAAAGTGGAAAAGCTCCTGACATCGGTCAGACTCGTCCTGACCCCGACGTGCACTTTGACCCCTCGGACGTTCAAGCCCAGCTGTGTTCTGTGGGACTTTTTTTTTTTTTCTTCAAATGGAGTCTGGTGGCTTTGGAAGGGTCCAACTGCAGGTGAGTGTGAAGCATGGCTGACATCACCGTCCTCACTGTGAGGTCACTTAAACTGTCCTCACAGTCACCGTGACAACGCCAGACTCAGACACGATGGCAGATCTGAGACTGCGGCCGAGGTCAGATAAGAACGCTCGACACGATTGGCTCAGAGAGGAGGAGGAGCGCAGCCGGACCATGGAACAGACGAGGCCTCTGAACTTTGCTCTTACTTACTTTTCAGCTCTTTGCTTCTGTTGAGACCTTCTGGAGACAGAATAAACTCCTTTAAGTTATTAACATCCACAAAGGGTCAAAGGTCAGCTTTCAAACACACACACTGTTCCTGAAACAGAACTTTCTGTTTGTGTCATCAAAGATCCTCTGACCCCGACCACCGCTGAGACCTAAGGACAAACTAATGCACTTTAACCCCAAGATCAGACAAACCCAACAGGAAGTCAGAAAAACACGAGGAAACTATCACAATAAAAGCCATGAACAAGCTCCTCGACTCACTGGATTTGATGGGCGGTTTGAGCTCCTCGCCGTCCACTGGACTTGTGTCCACGTGGACCAGCAGGTGCGTGAGCCGCCTCACTCGGGAGTTAAAGATGGTCGCCCGACTCTTACAACGGCGAGGGGCCTCCGAGTTATCCAGATACTCGCTGAGCAACCAGGACAGAGGGCTGCACGCCGAGGATTCTGGGAACACACAGACATCGGGCAGAGAGACTGTCCACTTTAATGAGGTCATAAAATAAATCACATTAGAATTCAATAATTAATAATCTAATCAATAAGGACGACCTTCGGCACTAACGGGAGACGAAATAATGTTTCTACAAAACTGAATCCAAACGATTCGATGAAATCAAATCAACAAATACAAAAAACTAACCTTAAAATCTCCGACAAACATAATTCAACTGTGACAACATGAAAATTTACAACTAACAAAAACACAAAAACCACAAACTGAACCACAAAATATATATTCATGAAGAAGCCTGAAAACAAGGAAGAAGTCTGTCTCTGTCTCTCCGTCTGTCTCTCCCTCCGTCTCTGTCTGTCTCTCCCTCCGTCTCTGTCTGTCTGTCTCTCCCTCCCTCCGTCTCTGTCTGTCCCTCCCTCCGTCTCTGTCTGTCCCTCCCTCCGTCTCTGTCTCTGTCCCTCCCTCCGTCTCTGTCTCTGTCCCTCCCTCCGTCTCTGTCTCTGTCCCTCCGTCTCTGTCTGTCTGTCTGTCCCTCCGTCTCTGTCTGTCTGTCTGTCCCTCCGTCTCTGTCTGTCTGTCTGTCCCTGTCTGTCTGTCTGGGTATTAACCAAAAAGTGGAAGTTCACTATACTTGTGGGGACCAAAATCCCCGTCCCCACGAGTTTGAAGGCATTTTTGAGACTCAAAATGTGGTTTTAGTGTCAGGGTTACAATTAGTTTATGGTTAGGGTCAGGGTTAGGCATTCATTTATGATGGTTAGTGTTAGGTTAAGAGGCTAGGGACAATGAGATGTCCCCACAAGGATAGAAATACACACGTGTGTGTGTGTTTGTCTGTTTGTACCTGACAGTGTGATGCTGTGAACGATTGGGGTGATCAGAGCCTCCCAGCAGGTTCGACCCAGAGCTTCGGCTGCCTCGGCATCCGGCAGGAAACGATCGGCAAACATCTGCTCGTGTCTCAGAGCGCTGTTCAATCTAACCACACACGCAGACACACACAGTTTTTCCAGATACTTGTACTTGACTAGATGCAGTACTAGAGTATCTACTAGTATTCTGACAGTATTTTCAGAAGCGAGTAAGAGTATTTGTACTGCAGCCATTCACCGTCATGACTGAAGTGCCGTTAGCGCGGCTGGGCGAGTTTCTCGTAGTTATGCAGACATGCTCACAGCGAGCTGAACCGTCGTTTGACATGCCCACAGTCTGAGTACACGTGAACATTTTGCATGTAAAACTTGGTGCTCTAAAACTTACTGAAGGCTTCTGCGTCCATTACAGAAAACATCGTCTTTGCAAACTGAGCCATGCTTTCTGACACATGCTGTACTATACAGTATTGTCAAGTTATTTTAACAGCATTTCCTGCAGTACTTGTACGTGCTAGAGAGTGGCAGTACTCTGTATGCAGTATTCATACTTGTTGAAGAGCTGCAACAACTGCGTCTTGTCCTCCATCACCTCCTGACACCAGGTGTGGGCCTTGGTGCTGTAGAACAGGTAGGTCCGGCAGCACAGTTGCTCCTTGAACACGGGCCAGAACGTCGGCTTCGGACCCAGAACCTCGAAGCCGTGGACGCGGGTGTCGATGCCACCCTGTGACAGAGAGGGAGGGGTCAGCGGGAGGACAGGAAGCTGAAAGAAGCTGACGTGAACTCAGTCTGACCTGCTGGCACCGCTTGACCCTGATCTGGACGATGGGCCAGAACCGGGTCATGTTCTCAAGCAGAACCACGCGGCTTGCCGACGGCGGCACGTTCACCTGCGGAGACGCAGATGGGACGGGTGAGAGAACGCTCAGCACGAGCGCAGCACGAAGCGTATGGAGACTTGCACTCACCGTGTTGAGCTCCGTGTTGATGTTGGTTGGCTCGTCTCCCCCCAGGACCAGAATCCGGGCCGGCATGTAGCTCGAGTCCTCACTGGCCACCAGGATGGCGAGTTGCCTGAGCGGAGACACAGACGATCAGGTGTCAGCGTTATCCGAGGGGCAGGGGCAGACGGCAAGGAGCCAGGGCCCCGCCTACCTGATGATGACGCCTCTGTGCATGAAGATGTTGATGAAGTGCGAGCCGGTGCAGCCATTGGACTCCCAGTAGGTTTTCGGGTTCTTGTCGGTCAGCTTGTTCGCTCGATGGTGATTGGACGACACCTCCACCTTCTCCCAGCATTTGTCCTCCTTCAGCTCCACGCTGGACCCTGAATGCAGCACAAACAGTTAGAAGCAGACCTTACCCAGAGCGCCAACAGCCCCTCTCCCTCCCACTACAGATTTAATAATATAATAATAATGGATTGCATTTATACAGCGCTTTTCGAGACCTCAAAGCGCTTTACAATTCCACTATTCATTCACTCTCACATTCACACACTGGTGGAGGCAAGCTACAGTTGTAGCCACAGCTGCCCTGGGGCAGACTGACAGGTAGAAAACCACCACCAGAGGGCAGCGGGAAGCGGCTCTGCTCCTCGAGCTCAGCGAGCTGTGAAACTGAATCAGAGCGACGTCGATTATCAACATTTCAAGCTTTGAGGAAACAGAGACCACCTGATGCCATTCGCCACCTGTGATACTCAGTGCTGGATTTAAATCTACAACTATAATACCACAGACTGTATATGAAAGATGGACATCGCTACCATGAGATCTGTTCTCCAACTTATGGTGAACACTGAGGGGGCGGCTCTGACCGTCAAACTGCATGCTCACTGGTTACTGACACGCCAGTCACGAGCGAGCCCTTCTGTAAGCCATTCTGACAGAGCCCGTTTTTGCATGGCGGCGAGTGGCTGCCACACCTAACACTCGCCCAGGATTGGACGTTCACTGTTCTTCTCTTGTTTTGGGGTGAAACGTCAGGATTTAACCAACCTTGGCACAGATTCCTGAGGAACACGTCGAAGAAGGGAATGTTGATAGGTTGGTGGCTGCGGCGGTGCTCCTCGATCTGCCCCAGCACCATCTGATAGGAAACAGGAAGCAGTTTCTTACATCTGCCTTCAACCGAGCGAGGGTCGTCTCCAGGTGACAGAAGCCCCACCCCCGTGTACCTGGATGCATCCTGCGAGGACGCTGGTGGTCATTTTCTTGTAGAGGCTGGCGTACTTCTCGCAGTCGGTGATGAGGTCTCGGAGCTCAGTGACCAGTAGCAGGTTGGTGCTGTGCTTGTCCAGCGCCTTCACCAGTGCCTCCTTGGTCCCCAGACGGCACATGACCACGGCGTAGTCTTTGTTCAGAGACGCCAGCCGGTACAGGAAGCGGATGAAGAGCTGCACCACCTGTGGGAGAAAGCGGCAAGTTAGCGGACGTCGGCAGCTCTACCTGTGAGCGTGCTCCAAGCGTGTTCGCCGACCTCTCTGTCGTTGATGAAAGCCGTCATGGAGGACAGGCAGGGCTCGATGCTCTCGTGCCACGGCAGCACGTCCTCCTGGTAGTTATCCAGGAACTTGTTCAGGATTCTGCGGGAGCATAGTGCCAATCAGACAAGAGTATCCTCATCAATTTTAAACATATTACATCCACTCAGGAAGAAGCTGCACAACGTGACTGAGCAATAAACATGTGGAGGGAGTGGGAGTACACACTCCCTTACGAGCACCTGTTGTACTAGAAGACAGCATTTTGATCAATCATCATCAAGGTGAGCAGGGTCAGAGGTCAGCATACCTGAGGATGGACAGCTGGACGGCCCGGTCCCCTCGGTGCTGCTCCGTCAGACGGACCAGGTCCTGGTAGGTGTCCCGACTGTGAGTTACCTGCACGAACACATGACCCGGAGTTAGGAAACACACCTGCAGCGTGTGCACGTGTGCAGGTGTGTGCGTCACATCACCTGGCTGCGCTCCTCCTCCAGCTGTGAGGTGTCGTCACACAGCAGCTGCTCCAGTGTCTGGATCACTTCCTTGGTGGCCGTCATCTCCTTCAGACTGACCACCAGCATCTGCAGCTCTGTGTCCTTGAAGTCGAGCTGCTCGCGGCTCTCTGAGCGCACAGGTTAACCAGCACGAGTTAAAATCGGAAGAAATCTGAATGGACTTTGGTGAGAGTGATCCAAAGCGTGCGACCGTACCTTTGCTCTCCAGCTTGTGCACCATGGAGATGTGGTTGAGCGCGATGATGGCGAGCATGGTCTCGGCGCGGGACAGACTCAGACACTTCTTCAGGACGGCGGTGACGTCGCAGGCGACCAGCTGCTCCGCGAGGCTCTTGTGGTTGGAGATGAGCATGATGATGACGAGTAGCCCGTTCCGCACCGACGGCACGCACCTGCACAGAGGAGGCCGTGTCAGTGCGGCGCGCACACGGTGTTAACCGTACTCGCCGACCCAAAGGTCACTCACCCTTTTGTGTTCAGCATGAGGTCGATGCCGGCCGGAATGGCATCCAGCAGGCCTCTGGAGCCCTCGGGCGTGGCCGAGCCGATGCTGGCAAAGATCTCCAGCATCATCTGGGTGCCGGACTCGGAGAGTGGCGGGCTGCTGCCTACGCTGCGCAGGTCGTGTTTGCTGGCACCCGTGATGACCTTCAGAGTCTGAGAGGGGAAGGAGCCAGTCAGGAATCATTTCACGGCAAAATGGCAGATCAGCAATGAACAAAGGTTTTCTCACCGCCAGCGCCAGCTGCTGCACGTGCACCACGCCCGAGAACTCCTGCATGCAGGACAGGATGGCTTTGACTCCGCCCTCGGTGGCAAAGGAGACCCTCCACTCGTACTTGAGCATGAGGAGGTGGGTCAATCGGAGCGTGCTCACGACCACGTCTTTAGAGGCGGAGCCGAGCAGCTCCACCAGCAGCTTCAGCACTTTGTCCCTATGAGAGAAACACAGTCACCTTCTACTTACTGCCAAAGACCCATCACAACCGGTGCCTCCAGCGCAGCAGATCAAGTTTTTACGGTAACGTCACGAAGAAATAAGGCGATCTGACTGCGTTCGTGACGAGACTCCGCCCACATACCTAGGGTGAAGGTTAGCATCGGGACGACACAGGAAACCGTTTGGCGGTGTCTCACCGTACGCTCTGGGCCGAGTCGCTCCTCGTGGCGTTCTTCTCCTGCGCCCCCTCCACCAGCCTGGTGAGGAAGAGGACCGCGGCGAGCTGCTGGGCGTGGTCTGAGCCCGACCCACCCTTCTTTAGGACGTCCACCACTTCCCCCAGCTTCTCCAGCACCGTCTTCTTGCCCTGCACCCTCGGGTTGTTAAACACTGCAGAAAGAGAGCACACGTCAGTAACATCCTCCACAGCTCGCTCTAAAACGAGCCGATATCTGAACCGAATATGGTGCACGCCCCGCCCCCACCTTTCATCTTGTCCTCCAGGTCGTCGGGGTATTTGCTGACGTCCTCTGTGGGCAGCTCGCTCTCCGTCTCTGAGCTGCTGCAGCCCGAATCCACAGGAAGCTCTTTCTTGGCCTTCTTGGAGACGGAGCCCATCGCTGAGGACGAGGAGGTCGAGGCAGACGAGGAGGAGAAGCCCTGTCCTCCTCCGCCACCTCCTCCCAGCCCGGACGAGCTTTCAGCTGCAGAGATGCACAAACGAGCACAGTGAGACAACGGCGTGTCGAGGACGCCCCTTACGGGAGGCATGTTGTTTGTTTTCTCACCCAGCAGCTCTTCGTCCTCCAGGCTGGCTCCGCCTCTCTTCAGGTAATGTTTGGCGAAGGCGTGGGAGCACAGCAGGTCGCCGAGGCACGACGACGGCAGCTTCTGCTTGAGGTAGTGCAGCAGCTTCTTGGCCACGTCTCCGGGCACCGACAGGCCGATGAGAGACGAGTCGTCCAGCTCCGCCTCCTGAGGACAGACGTGGTGACACTCTCCGTTAATTATTCACCAATTAGGCTTTTCAAACCACAGACCCGGATCACATTTCACCGCTCAACACAAACAAGCCAGATGGCCGCCGTCCCACCCTCAGAGTCAGGTTTATTTGTACCATGTGAACGGGAGGCGCACTGACCAGGGCCATGAACCCCTCGCTCACCGTCTGAACCCGCTGCGATAAACGATGAAAACTCTGCAGACTTTGATTTTTAATTTCAGAGAATATTTCAGCTTCTCGCGATCTGATTGGTCTGACAGGCTGCAGACGTGCAGCGACTCTTATCAAAGAATGTAAGGTGATTTAGCGGCACGCTTACGTCACAGGTGGCTGAAGGTCAGATCCTCTCACCGTAATGATCCGCCTCCCCGTTCTCTGATTTTAAACCTAAAAGACAAAGGCTGGATCCGCGTGCTCCTGTAAAGGAGCAGCCTACAGCACAAGGCTGCCTCCGTGTCTCCTACCTGATCGTCGAGGCTCTGCAGCAGGACGCCGTTGACCTCCTGCTGCTGCTTTGGCTCCAGTTTCTTGATGAAGAAGAGGATCTCCCACCACTCGGCTCTGCTCAGAGTGACCGGCTCCGTGTTCAGACCCTCGGACAGGTAGGGCAGAGAGTAGAGACCGCCGGGAGGCTTTGAGAAGAAGGTCTGGCTCACTGAGAGAAGGAAAGACCTGCTCAGACTGCGGAGGAAAGCAAAGTAGCAGCGGACGGTGCTCGGCTCTTACCTGCTGAGAGTTTGAGCGTCTCTGTCAGCGAGGAGGCCTTCTCCTGAGTCTCCTTCTCGGCCTGACTGCTGCTGCCGCTGCCCAGGATCTCCACCATGTGCCAGTGGACCCAGTAAGTCCTGGACAGGGAGTTCCAGTACACCTGAACAGAGCAGAGAGCGGGTCAGATTCAGGCTCACGCTGATCTGAGTGCAGTTTCTAACTCATTAAGTTAAGGACTCAAAAATAAGAGCACCAAATGTGGACCCACTTCCATGTACTTTGAGGGCTTTTATTCTGAAAGTATTCACAGCATGAAGGTAACATCTCACTGTAAATAAAAACCAGTTGACTGTGTATGCCGGGGGGGAAAGGCTAATACTGCTCACAGCTTCATCCATGTTACTCCTCCACCAGCTGGTAACTACACTCTGATGGCGGTTCACTGAGCTCTGCAGTCTGGTTACCTGTGCTCACTTCCCTCTGCTGGCGATTTCCTGTAGTGCGCTACAAGCTGCCATTTATTGAGCATCTGTTTGTGCGCTCTACGCTGACTGCCAAATCTTTCTCTACACCTGCACGAAGCCACACCCGCTGGCACATCCCCACCCCCAGTCCCCTACTTCAGCTGACCTGTACGAGTTTCCTCACCTGTACGGGTGGCGAGCCGTCGTTGCTGTAGCGAAACTCTCCTTCGTCGCCAGCGCTCACCTCCTCGTAGTCCTCCAGCATGCGGACCATCATGCCACTCTTCAGGTTGTCCTGGACGTACTCCACGTAGGCAGAGCGGCAGGTGAAGTCAGAGCGCGTCTTGAAACCGTTTGCTTTCTTCTTTGGTGGTGTGGCGGCGGGGGCCCCGCCACCGGAGCCAGTGGTTAGAGCGACAGGGGAGGCGCAGAATCGAGGCTGAAAAATGGACCTGAGGACGGGGCGGGAAGCCTCCTCCCCCTGTTCCTCCCCGCCGGCCACACCTCGGGTGAGGTGGGCGGAGCCACTGAGCAGTTGCCGGTTACGGTCCCAGCCCATCACTCGGACCAGCTCCGAGATCAGGTTGGCCATGGCCATTGTGAAGTCAAACTCCCGCTGGACGCGGAGCTGCTCCGTCTGGTGGGCAGAGCTGCTGGAGGACGAGGCGGGAGAAGGGCAGGCGTCCAGCTTTTCAGAGCTCGACTCCGCCCCCGCCGTGTTGAGCTTGTCCATCAGAGACGTGACGCACAGGTAACGCTTCACCAGGGAGAAGAGCAGCTTCCCAGGAATCTGAACACACACAGTCAAACAGGTTTACTGCAGCTGCCCCCCCTGCTGGGCTGAGGCCACACAGGCACACCTCTGACAACATAAAGAAACGAGTCTTACCTGCGGCAGGTGAATGCCCTCGAAGGAGATGCCGTGCTCCTCGGACGACGTGGTCTCGGCGAACAGCTCCAGCAGCGTGTAGCGGTTATCGAAGTCCATGTGCTGCTCGATGCCGTCCTGCTGGCTCAGAGACAGCAGCACATACGCTCGGCTGCCTGGGGGCGACACGGCGGGACACGCCCTCAGTGCCTGACACCACTCAACCAATAACAGATCAATAGTCATTCCAGGAGGCGCTGGCCAACAAGCACACATTTATATTTGAAACCTTTACACTGTCAGCAGGGGGCGGAGCCAGGAGGGTGGTGCCAGTGTTTAACAGGGACTTAAAACATCTGATCAACTTATTGATTAACCGATTTTTTTCAGATCATGTCAGATTAAACGCGGCATCATGCTCGACACGCGTTAGCGCTCAAAGCTCTCAGCTCTGAGGTGAAGATGAACGAATGAGGCGGAGCATTAAGAGATGTCGAGCAGCTGAACACGGACAGAATAAACCTGAAAGAATCATCAAAGTGTTAGACTCCTGTGAACACGTTCAGATCTTTCTCGCTCCGCTGTGGACCTCTGTTGAAAGCCACCAGAGTCCATTCATAAAACTGCTCATTTTAGCCCGAGTGTGGAGCTGCTGCTGATTTGCTGCCTGCACAGACGAGTGTGTTTCTGGACCCTGGCCCGAGCTGTACACATCCAAGCATGACAGGACGCACACTTTAACGTGGTGGATGTAGACAGAGATAAAATACTTCCTACATCAAAATGCTCCAGTGACTGATCGGCTTCACGCAGCTGTGATTACCATCAATGACTGGAACAGTGAACTGCGAAAGAGCATGATCATAACTTATTGATTATTAATCAACAGCACCGTTCTGTCAGAGTACTGATTGTGTGAAAGGCGTTGATGTCACCATCCACCGACTGTTTCAGAGGGAGCAGTCTACGCCGAGACTTCCTCCTCCTCCTGTACAGGAGTTCAGATATTCTCAGAGCGTGAAAACGTGAAACTTTCTTCTTCTGCTCCGACTCCAGCCTTGAAGTGGAGAGATGTGAGGAGCAGTGTCGCTTCTCCAAGCAGGAATCAAACTTCTCCATGCCTTTGTGGTGTGCAAACATGGCTGCTGTCCCTGCATGCCTGAGGCCCGTTTAAAGGTTTGAGTCATCAGCCCTCGACGCTCAGGCGACTCCTCCAAAGTCCAGATCTAAATCTAAAGGCAACCATGATCTCGGCGTCCTAACGTCAGTGCTTGGCTTCACGCTTCTGCCTTTGATCATTCTGCTAACCTCGGCCTGCATGCCTCAAACTGCCGACTACGGTGACATGGCACTCTGAACTTCCTGTACCCGAGCGCTTGCCCTGTTTTTCTCAAGTCAGCTGAACATTTCTGTTGCCACAGTGACTTGATGTCAGGCTGTCTGAGGGCTCACGAGCTAAAAACTTTATTCCACCCGTCATGACCGCCTCTGATTGGACGTTCTCCCCGCTGGAAAACCCTTCCTCACCTAGATTCACGATCTTGGCAAGTCTATCTTCGTCGGGGTTTCCCACTGAACGTTCTCATACGCTGACCAATCGCCAACACCTGAACGCTGATGCAGGTGTGGATGCTGGTTCTGATGAAACCAGAAGCCAGAACGACCAGCCCTGGAGCACGCCGCCCACCACACTGAGCTCATGTCATGTAATCTGAGACCAAACCACTGAAAAACACCCGTCTACTCCAATTGGTCAGCTGGTCAAAGTAGCAGTTTTATATTTTACGCCACATTTCAGAGCGAGGTGGGAGGAGGAGGCGGCACTGCCTCGGTCAATCAGCTGATGGTACTCAGCATGAACAGCTCTGACACAGAGTGCGCAGACGTCATTGCTCTGATTGCTCCTCACGCTTCACTTCCCATTTCATTTATCACTGAAACTCCAGAGCGCTGCCGCCCACCCAAACCTTTAAATCACAACTGGCCGTCACACAGGCAGACGATCCAGTCTGTCCTTTTTTAAAATATTTTATCTCCCACAGCAGCTCCAGCTGTTAATTCTGTCCAACTACCACTGAGAATGTAAAAGAATAACCGCACCTAATCCACCTGAGGACTCTAAAACAAGCCTGCAGAATCATCACAGCCCACCAGGGGGCGAACTAAAGCACAAGGATGGTCCGACACGCTGCTTACCTGCGTCGTGCGAGGCGAGCGCGCGCAGCATCTTCCCGGCACTTCGCCTCGTCTGCGTCTCCTTGTTGCACAGCAGCTCCATCAGCAGGTTGAGCGCACCCGTCTCCTTAAAGACGCCGACGAGGGAGCCGATGCTGGCGTAGGCGCTCAACACGTGGATGGTGTGCATGATGTTGATGGAGAAGTCGCTTTTCTTGGCCATCTGCTTCCGGGCTCGGCACACCAGGTTCTTCACGTCTTCTTTCATGTCCGACAGCTCCACCTCGTCAAAGGTGACGTCGGAAGGGAACTCTGCGCCGCTTGACCGGCACGAGTCTGAAGCCTCGCCGCCACACTGCTTCTCCTGCTGCAGGGGGCGCTGGGAGTCCGTCTTCCTCTTGCCCAGCAGTGTGGGACAGTTGGCGTACACGTCCTCTGTCGACATCCACATCAGGATGTTTTCCGGTTTGGTTTCTCCGGACACGGCGCTCACGGACCCGCCCACCCCAGAGCTGACGCTGACCGTCCCGCCTGCTTCGCTGGCACCGCCTCCAGAGCTGGAGCCATCGTCGATGGCGACAAGGCACCAGCGAATCAGGTATTCCGTCTGGCCGTCGTGGGTGCGCCGCTGGCGAATCAGCTCCTCCGGATACGCCTGCAGCTTCGGGCCGAGCTGGACCAGCAGGTTCCCATTGCGGCGTTCGCCAACCATGGTCACTGAGGGGGAGGAGCCAGAAAAGGAGAAGTGGTCATTCAAAGAGAAGAAGCATGCTCATTCATGTTTCAGCAAACTTACTTTACTGCATTCTGGTGTAAAGACTTTCTAAAATAACCGAAAAAGTGACTGGACTTTGACTTGAGGAAAGTGGCAACCGATGATCTCCAAACCAAACTCCAGTCAGAAATCTGCAGATTTTAGAATCATTATTCTTTCGGTTTCTCTCTTTAAAACCATTACTCTGACTGAACATGTGTGTGAAGGAGGAGGAGGACTTCTGAAGTGAAAGTGAAAGAGTAAAATATGCAAACCCAAAGAGAAATACCTCAAATTTTTAACTGTACTTTTGTGGCGGGAATAAAGTCATGCCAGACCATGCAGAGTTTTATTACATTCTAAAATGATCAAAAATTTAACTGGAGTTTGGTGTCAAAGGTAAAGCAGTGTACAACCAGCAGGTCTTCTATGACTAATCATATAAAGAAACTCTAGCCAGAATCTGACTTTAGTTTCATCAGGAGACCACGTGAACGTGACATCACCCGAAGTATAACTCCGTTTTTGTTGAGA